>JAQBSW010004997.1:0-62207 GCA_029291075.1 Eudiplozoon nipponicum | reverse complement strand
CAAATGGATTTCTTTGAGCTCACAGCATTGATTATAAATGTATATCAGCGAAAGTATAATGTGGACGGATATTTTATTTAATAACATCCGATAAATCCACAAGTTTAAGCCTTAATTAATCATTTCTGACGTAGGTATTTTTATTCGAATAATTTTCTTTCTCTCATCCTCATGCGATTTGCATTTTTCATTTCACAGCATATATAATCTCCTTTCAGTTATTTTAGCTATTCACGTCAAAATCAGTATTAGCTAAATTAACTTACCTGACTATTGTATTAACGTTGTATTACCAATTTTTCATATAGGACAGTAACCCAAATTAGTGGATTCTTCATATGAAAGCAAATCACCTACGAATTTACATAATCGAATATTAAGCAGATAGCTTAAGCAAGCTCTAAAATCACGCATAAATTCATTTAGACAGCATGTTATAAATTCATCAATATGTGTGTCATTATGCATATTTATATGTGGATTATCATACATATATGTGTGAATTTATCTAGATTTAAAAAATAATTATTCGAAGTACGTTAAACTGACCTTAATTTTCATTGTTCTGTTGATTAATTAAAACTGGTTCTGTTTATATTTTAAGATAGAAAATTGTTTTTTCTGTATTTCAAATAAGAACTGCTAAATATTCTATTTTTTGGAACTTTACTTTTATTGATTAATGCTTTTCAATTTCATAATTTCATACTTATCCAAATTAGGCCATATTTTTCAAATAAGTATGGTTTACAACATAACTTTACTTCCAACACTTGAAGCATAAACTGATTGAATGGACATTCGACCTCTTTAGATTCATCACGCATTAATAATTCACACATTGATCAAACAAAGAAACATTAGACTTAGGATTAATCAATCCTCGATATAAATTTTTTCACGAAAATGTCTATGTTCATTATTATTTTTCCATATAAATATTAAAACATATTCCATTTGGACAGCTAATACTTCGCTCCTAGAATTGTAACCAGCTTTAATTAATTTATGTAGTTTAGCAATATTGAGAGGAATCAGTTATCGAAAAATTTTTCGCTCAGTAATGTGGAACAATTGAACGTCAATAAGGTAGAGGAATCTACAATTTTTCATTGAAAGTTTTCTCAATTTTATTCTTCAGCTCTTTCAGTCTCAGACAATAATTACATCTATAGTTCAGTAGGAGTCGAAAATATTACTATTTTTCTCAATGGTAATATTCACCCTCTACATTGCTATAAACTTTGTACATCGTTGCGAATATTCTTGGTCTACACGTATGTAGATTTCTGTTGAAATATAATAATCGGTGTTAACTTTAAAAATACTACAGTACATTTGCTAAGGATTTTGGACAAAATGTCCACAGACAGACACCTATTATGCAAATTGATGCTACATATTACAAACTAATTGTAAAATAAACATCAGAAAGCATAAAATGCACACACATGAGAACAAACACGCAAGCATTTCACTAGTGAATGTGTAAAACATGTGTGAATTTAATTTAACTACTAGACTGCGGAGGCCGTGTTTGCAAATGACTGATTTGAGAATACATCTCTCCTTTCCATGTGTTGCTTTTAAATTTAGAAGCCTGATGTTATAAACCACATTTTACGTTATTTAGGAAAATTTCTCGCCATTGGCTGCTATGTTTTGTCTAATATGCTCGCATGCTTTTTTGCTGCAATTGATATTTCCTTCCTACATAGAACACTGAGCAGCCATAGCACACGTTCAAATAATCAACTTTGGATTGTCCGATCGCGAAGAACCTGACCTATTCATTTATGTCTAGCTGGGGTTCCATTTTATTATATATTAATAGGCATTCGTGTACTCACAGAAGTTTTAATTCGTCAAATTCATAATTATAAATTTGCGTTGCAATGTAAAGATAAGCTAGTATATATTTTGATTAGTTTACGCCCAGATTCACTAATTGTTCCCATGTCATGTTTAGTGCAATAAACATTTCGAGAAGCCGGTGTGCAAATAAGGTCTTTTTAATCACTACTTGCTAAATATACATGAAATTGAAAGGCAAAATTTAGTCGATCAACCCAATAATTCTTTTTTCTAAACCTGTAATAACTTTTTAGTGTCTTACTTAATTTAGACCGACAATTAATAACTACAGCGGACAAAGGGAAGATTTTAATTTAATTGTCGAACAGATTGCGTATTCAATATCAGATTCCAAACACGTATTTTTAAGGCAATAAATGAAAAATATATAAATATTGCAATAACAATTGTATGAAGCATCCTTGCTCCTTAGCTGATTATGCAAATTAACTTTGCACACGAATCGGATGAAATCTGGGAATGTTTTCGTTTTAGAGTTTTTGTATTTATGCTTTTTTCTTGTCTACTGTGTGGTATAATGTGCGCATTTAGCCCACATGAATTACAATTGGTTATGCAATGTTAATTTATTGCATCCATAACCATGCACTCAGTAATTCGCTGCCCTCCAACAAATTGAATGCATCAAGATATTGAGTATGCTTTTAACAATATACGGAATTTTAGTTTTGCAGAATATCAAATTTTCCACCGTTTTGGAAATTAATGGCCAACATTGAGTTACTGACAGTCCAGATATTGTACATTTGCAATTTGAGAGCCTAATCGGAAGACCATGTATAACAATGACGTGTGATACAATAATTACAGTGACACTGTATAGAGTAAAGATTGTCATTAAACGAAAATATAATTACATTTCAATTCCGAGAACACCTACTTCATTCCATCAGGCGAACTTTTCAGAAAATTGCTTGGTGCACAACATGTTACCTATATATAAATTAGTTAAAGGAAATTGAATTTTTATGCGACAGAATTGTGCTCAATTACCTGATAAATGATTGGGCAAAGACGATTTCCACAGTTGATTTTGGAAAATTTAGATACCAATTTATTTTTGTCATTCAAAAACTACTGTCCATCACAAAACATATTGACAAGTAATAATGTACTACATTCTGTTTAAACGGCTTAATTTATACTTATGCATGACTGATGTGGAAACAACAAAATATTTCAGTAGATTGCTAATTGCCGTGTATGTGCGTATGCGCATTGGATCAAATATATCTCAACACACATGTGTACATCAATCTAAGTAAAACTGCTGTTTCTTAACTGTAAATAGTTGTCATATATTGCTTGTTGCGCATAGGAAATGTATTTGCAATTGGGCATTGAATACAGAATACCTAGTAACAACTTAGTTCATATAGGACCAGGTAGATATATCTTAGTCAGTATGAATGGAAGGTACAAACTCAAGTACACATGCGTTCCGTATATACTAGCCTAACTTGAAATCAATTGTGCTTGTATAATGTACCATCTCGATATTTTAACACCATTGTATTGGTGCCCTATACAGACTCCATATATAATTATATAGTGTATTGGGGTTGAAGTCGCATTCTGGAAGACTTTATTTCCAGTTAAATCCATTACTGCTTAAATACAAAATCTATATATGAGATTGTACTTTCCACTAGTCGCACATTTCTTGGCCAAATATGCAGGGGATATACGACATAGTAACGGTTCGAAATTATGATTCACCATGAAGTCCGAGACTCATTCGCACACAAGATTATACCTTTCGTTAACCCTGACTTCGCTATAACCTTCTGGCACTATTTGAATTAATTTCTTACTAGGTGCTCATTACACGCTACAAAATTGATATACAATATATTTATTATAATCAAGGTTGCGGTCTTGATATAAACACCTGACCCATTAATTACTTACATATGTCAGTATAGAACTAAGAATTGTATAGTGTAGAAAAGGCAATTCATCCAGTAGACCGGTTTCGTCCTTATTCGGAACTCATCAAGTACTGGCCAGAATTTGCCGCGGACAGGATACGAACCTGGGCACGTCTGCTTCGGAATCTGGTGCTCTAACAACTGAGCTATCCTGCCGCACACTACACTACACAATTTTCAGTTATATACTAACTAATGTAACTTGGTTAGTCAATTTTTCCTTTAGGAGGAGCTCATATATGGCATCCATTTAGACCCAAAGTTCCAACTAACCATGCCCAATCTGTCATTACTGAACAGACATCACATTACATGGGGAAGTGGTATTGAAATGAACATTTATATAATTAAACGAACATTGGTTGCGCGGGTGGTGATAACAATTATTATAATCAAGGTTGTGGTCTTGATATAAACACCTGACCCATTAATTACTTACATATGTCAGTATAAACTAAGAATTGTATAGTATAGAAAAGGCAATTCATCCAGTAGACCGGTTTCGTCCTTATTGGGAACTCATCAAGTACTGGCCAGAATTTGCTGCGGACAGGATACGAACCTGGGCACGTCTGCTTCGGAATCTGGTGCTCTAACCACTGAGCTATCCTGCCGCACACTACAATACACACAATTTTCAGTTATATACTAACTAATGTAACTTGGTTAGTCAATTTTTCCTTTAGGTGGAGCTCATATGGCATCCATTTAGACCCAAAGTTCCAACTAACCATGCCCAATCTGTCATTACTGAACAGACACCACATTACATGGGGAAATGGTATTGAAATGAACATTTATATAATTAAACGAACATTGGTTGCGTTGGTGGTGATAACAATTATTATAATCAAGGTTGCGGTCTTCATATAAACACCTGACCCATTAATTACTTACATATGTCAGTATAAACTAAGAATTGTATAGTGTAGAAAGGCAATTCATCCAGTAGACCGGTTTCGTCCTTATTGGGAACTCATCAAGTACTAGCCAGTATTTGCCGCGGACAGGATACGAACCTGGGCACGTCTGCTTCGGAATCTGGTGCTCTAACCAATGAGCTATCCTGCCGCACACTACACTACACACAATTTTCAGTTATATACTAACTAATGTAACTTGGCTAGTCAATTTTTCTTTTAGGTGGAGCTCATATGGCATCCATTTAGACCCAAAGTTCCAACTAACCATGCCCAATCTGTCATTACTGAACAGACACCACTTTAGATGGGGAAAATGGTATTGAAATGAACATTTATATAATTAAACGAACATTGGTTGCGCGGGTGGTGATAACAAATATTATAATCAAGGTTGCGGTCTTGATATAAACACCTGACCCATTAATTACTTACATATGTCAGTATAAACTAAGAATTGTATATTGTAGAAAAGACAATTCATCGAGTAGACCGGTTTCGTCCTTATTGGGAACTCATCAAGTACTGGCCAGAATTTGCCGCGGACAGGATAGAACCTGGGCACGTCTGCTTCGGAATCTGGTGCTCTAACCACTGAGCTATCCTGCCGCACACTACACTACACACAATTTTCAATTATATACTAACTAAAATAACTTGGTTTGTCAATTTTTCCTTTAGGTGGAGCTCATATGGCATCCATTTAGACCCAAAGTTCCAACTAACTATGCCCAATCTGTCATTACTGAACAGACACCACATTACATGGGGAAATGGTATTGAAATGAACATTAATATAATTAAACGAACATTGGTTGCGCGGGTGGTGATAACAATTATTATAATCAAGGTTGCGGTCTTGATATAAACACCTGACCCATTAATTACTTACATATGTCAGTATAAACTAAGAATTGTATAGTGTAGAAAAGGCAATTCATCCAGTAGACCGGTTTCGTCCTTATTGGGAACTCATCAAGTACTGGCCAGAATTTGCCGCGGACAGGATACGAACCTGGGCACGTCTGCTTCGGAATCTGGTGCTCTAACCACTGAGCTATCCTGCCGCACACCACACTACACACAATTTTCAGTTATATACTAACTAATGTAACTTGGTTAGTCAATTTTTCCTTTAGGTGGAGCTCATATGGCATCCATTTAGACCCAAAGTTCCAACTAACCATGCCCAATCTGTCATTACTGAACAGACACCACATTACATGGGGAAATGGTATTGAAATGAACATTTATATAATTAAACGAACATTGGTTGCGCGGGTGGTGATAACAATTATTATAATCAAGGTTGCATCTTGATATAAACATCTGACCCATTAATTACTTACATATGTCAGTATAAACTAAGAATTGTATAGTGTAGAAAAGGCAATTCATCCAGTAGACCGGTTTCGTCCTTATTGGGAACTCATCAAGTACTGGCCAGAATTTGCCGCGGACAGGATACGAACCTGGGCACGTCTGCTTCGG
The DNA here is from genome assembly GCA_029291075.1 of Eudiplozoon nipponicum. Lineage (NCBI taxonomy): Eukaryota > Metazoa > Platyhelminthes > Monogenea > Mazocraeidea > Diplozoidae > Eudiplozoon > Eudiplozoon nipponicum. Next base: position 55,990 of record JAQBSW010004997.1, on the reverse strand, counting down.
AATCTGGTGCTCTAACCACTGAGCTATCCTGCCGCACACTACACTACACACAATTTTCAGTTATATACTAACTAATGTAACTTGGTTAGTCAATTTTTCCTTTAGGTGGAGCTCATATGGCATCCATTTAGACCCAAAGTTCCAACTAACCATGCCCAATCTGTCATTACTGAACAGACACCACATTACATGGGGAAGTGGTATTGAAATGAACATTTATATAATTAAACGAACATTGGTTGCGCGGGTGGTGATAACAATTATTATAATCAAGGTTGCGGTCTTGATATAAACACCTGGCCCATTAATTACTTACATTTGTCAGTATAATCTAAGAATTCTGGCCAGTACGTGATGAGTTCCCAAAAAAAACGAAACCAGTCTACTGGATGAATTGCCTTTTCTACACTATACAGTTCTTAGTTTATACTGACATATGTAAGTAATTAATGGGTCAGGTGCTGATATCATGATCGTAACCTTGATTATAGTAGTTTTTATCACCACCCGCGCGACCATTGTTCGTTTAATTAGCTGATAACTTGTTTAAATATGAGGGTTACGTCACAAACATGCAATCTTTAGCTTTTTTTAGTGTTAAGGGTACGTGATGAAAACGCAGTTGTAAAAATGATACTGTGCAAAAAATTCCACAACACCGAAAATATCTTTGATGAAGTATGGTTTTAATAGGCACAATTTCCAAAACTCACAATATTTGTTACCTTTAACTGAAATTGCCAATACATATCTTTATGTTAAAAATGAACACAATATCTCTAAAGCATTTCAAGCGCTCGGTCTTACATAGAATTCCGGCGATTCAGCACAAGGACTCGCTTCGCTGCACTCTTCGTCAGTGCACATATACCGCTTTGCAAAAAGTGAGGAGCATTTATTTTCATTTCCGGGACATCTCCAGGGTCCGAAAGTCGTCGCTTTCGTACAGGCACCCGCAGCAGCCGCCAGTGGATCCATAGCTTCCACACGAAGTTGAGAGCCCGACCTTGTCCCTATCTCGTCATTTGAAAACAACTGGAGCAATATAACCGTTTGAACGGCCAAAATAATTAGTTTCATATCTTTCAAAAATCGATGTAGAACATTGGTAAATGAAATTCTCTGCCAAACCTTTTAACAATTTCGCAGTAAATATACTGATCCTGTCTTAGGGATACTGAATTCATTTTTCTAATTTGTATATTTTTCAACGATTATTTTGATATATTTATTCTATTTAGTAAAGATCTAATGCGATTATTGTTTATGTAAAAAAATAAACAATTATAAGCAACAGCCATCAATTTAAAAGAAATCGCAATAGGTGACTGTCTGAAGCAGTGTAAACAAAAAACGAATAGTTTGTGATCTGGCGTGGTTACGTTTGCTCTATTCAAACTAAGTGGATTAGTTTAAACAGTAACTGTCTCTTGCTTCGTGTTCACGCTATTAGAAAATGTAGTGAATTTGCTGTAAATCGATATTGAAATATAAATAAACGTGTTACTACAGAATATTGAACCTTACAAACTTTCAGAGAATTAATCCTAAATTGAATTTTCAAACAGTTTTTCTACCTAGCTAATCACTAATTGATTGCTCGCTTTAGAAATATTCCATCTATTATGATAGAGAGAACTAATTAGAAAAATCGAAAGTTGTCTACATCATATATTTTGTTGTTTGCTTGCAACTTTTTGTAACCTAGTTAGTTAACTAAACAATAATTGTTTGCGCGGGTTGTGGAAACAATTTTTTAAATCAAGTTTGCGCGCTTGAAGTAAACACCAATCCCATTGTATTTAACTAGTCGTCGAACAACATAACAAAACTACCGCCAGTCGCAACGCACTGACGCATTTCGACCTTCCATGATCATCATCAGAGTACGACGGCAAACTGACTAGCGAGGATCAAACCGCATTGCATATATATGGAAAACAAAATTAGATATGCGGCTCTCACCTCTAGTAGTCTTGCATACATTATACGTGACTGGAAATGTCGGCTGCACAATTTCTATGCAGTCACGAACATTATCTGTTTGTAGCTTCGACCCCACACATATATATAAACAATAAAATTAAACAAAAATTGATTGCGCGGGTGGTGGTAACAATTCTTTAAATCAAGTTTGCAAGCTTGAAGTAAACACCAATTCCATTGTTGATTTAAAGAATATTTAGTTAACTGTTGCGTAGTCTAAAACAAACATATTCATAGCAACATATCTATTAATTGGAAATCCGTTTTTTGACATTTGGATCCTAATATCATGCACAGCAGAGTAGGATTCTTAGTTAGTCAAAAGATGGGTATCCTCCACGTATTCAACGAAACCAAAATAATTTCAGCCTGATGTGTATACAAGTGCTATTATGTATTGAAATTAACTATATTCATATAACCGCAGCCATTGATGATTTTAAATTCGTTTTCTATCTTGTATAAATTTAATTGAATCTAAAAATGTGCGAACCGGGCGCGGTTCAAACATTCGTCAAAATCCAAGAAAATTTAGACATACGGTCGTGGAGTGTGAATAAATGTCTCTTGCATTGGCATAAAGAATCTAATGACAATTGGAAACCCGTATTTGAAATAAAAACCAAATTTCGCAGATTTTAATTAATTTAAAATTGTGAAAACTTCGTTAGACGAATATATTATGCATTCTACCGCATCAATTAAGTTATTGAGACCTGTAATTGGTGTTCAGAACCAAATCACGTGTACGGTAGCTAATGTTTGTAAAAAGGTGCACATTTCGGTATTATTCGAGCATTCAAAAAAGCGAAAGCAATATAAGTATTGACCGGTAATCAAAGTTAAACACAAATAAAATTTATTCATAAAGCCCCATTCATCGATCGTTTGAAGAAACACTATCAGTGCCGTATATATATATATATATATATATATATATATATATATATATATATATATATATATATATATATATCTTATAATTAGGAAAACAACACATAAATAACAAAGTGGATAAAGGCCATTTATTTCTGTGAATACTAAACATCTCTTATACAATCATACATATTTATACATTTTGGGTTTTCAATTGATTATGCTATTGGTAACAAATCTGACTCGTTATTACTGCTGTTTCTTGTTTTGACTGAGTTGGTAATAACGAGGTCAGATTTTTTACAATAAAGCATAATTAATTGAAAACCTAAAATTTATAAATATGTATGATGTGTGTCTAAGCGATGTTCTAGTATTCACGAAATAACTGGCCTGTTATCCACTTTGTTATTTATGTGTTATTTTCCTAATTATAAGAACACTGTGTTAATTATACGGCATGGATATATATCATATAGATATATATATATATATATATATATATATATATATATATATATGTAAGAACAAAAAAACAACGTACTCCATTGATATGAACATTTTTATTAACAAATCTTATTTCTATCAGTATCTACAGCCACTGTTCTGGATTCGTTAGTATATTCGTTCATCCAAACCCACTGTACATGTGTTGTAACCAATCTCCTCTTCGTTATCAGCCTTTGCTTTGCGCAATTTAGACCACTGCTTTTGCGAATTTAGACCACTCCTTTTGCGTAACGTCATTTGGTGTGTCATCGCTTTCATTGTAATTTTTTAAAAATGGTAGAAATTAGAAACTATATATATATTTTATATATATATATATATATATATATATATATATATATATATATATATATATATATATATAATTACAGAATCAAACTCCTGTGATCTTTTATAAGATTTGTGATGAAATGTGGACAATTGAAGGATTCTGACAACAGTATACGGAATATGTCCAGTTAAAGGAAGAACTGGATGAAATTCTGCGTTAACCGTATCACAAAATAGGTAATTATACTATAACTAGCATCGCTTCAAAACATTTCTCATAATCAAATGAATCCATGTGAAAATATATATATATCAAGGTTGCGCTCTTGACGTAAACACCAATCCCATTATATAAATAAATTTGCCAGTATAAGCAAAGCATTGCATAATGTAGAAAAGGAAATTTATTCAGGATACCAGTTGCGAACTTATTGAGAACGTTTCATTGTACAGTCCAGAGTACGCCGCAGACTTGGCTCAAACATGCGCACGTTTGCATCGAAATATGTTGTTTTAACTACTGACCAACCCTGCTGCGCGCTATACAAAATTCTGTTACACACTTACTAATGTTTCTTGATTAGACTTTTATTTATGTGGAGCCGATGCAACATCTCCTCAGACCATAAGTTCCAACTAGCTACCCCAAATTTGTCATAATAGAACAGACACTGCACTATATAATTTTTTAATTGAATACCACTCCTGCAATAAGTGTGGTGCCGGTTTTATAATGACATTTCGCGTCGCTCGTGATTAAGTGACTAAAGCACCAAATGCCAAAGCAGACTTTCCCTGGTTTGAGCCCTGTCCGCGGCGAATTCTGCACAGCATTTAATAAGTTCCTAATAAGGGCAAAGCTAGTCTGCTGGATGAATTGCCTTTTCACCATTATGAAATGCTTAGTTTATATTGGCACACTTATATTTATAATATGACTGCTGTTTAGATCATGATCGCAAACTTGAATTAAATAATATATTTTACCGCCTAGCGATGAATTTTCGTATAATTGTATAATTGTTTCCTGTGAAAATATTTACCAACGTTTTTATTATATCTACAATAAATTCTTTTTTTATATTGCAGTAATAATCTAAAAGATTACAAATATTTTGAATGCGGTAAACCAGTAAATGCAGTTTCAAGAATTATAAACTACTTCAACATAAATTAAATTGCTTTTATTGCTAATGATTATAACAGACAATTAACCACGCGCCAAAGGTTATTTATTTCCATAACAAATATTTAAATAAAGAAACAATTATGTCAATCAAGACATATAGCTCGAAATATAATTTTTATCAAGAAGTTATTAAAGCCAATTCAAAGAAACCTATTTATGTACGTAAATCAATGAATAGTCTAAATTGTGAAAAATAATTTTTAATACAAAAGCTTTAGCACTTCGAAACGAGGCTGACGTCCGCTGCCAGTGATTATTAACGTCTTTAAGATAAGTAATGCATAATTTTGCATATTAACAGCTTTGATTTGACCTTCGTTACAGCTCTGAACGCATGGCTCTGCAGTTCAACGTCCACTTACTTTTGAAAGGATGTGAAGAATTCCGGTATCGACAGACGGAAACTGACACTGCTACAAAAGTAAGCATTACGAACAAGCTTAGACTTATTAACACGGTGCATTCCGCCTTAGTTCGGCAGATAGAAATCTAAAAGAGATAAAGAAGCGTGAGAAATAGGTGCAAAACAAAATAACTGCATGGTAGACGAATACCTGAAAATTTTAATTGAATTTTATTAAGCTTATTTACAAACGCTGCCAAAATGAATAAACAAAGAGTCTTCCAGTCTAGTCCGTAAGATTATTAAAAATGAACAACTGGTAATGAAATCACAATTACTCTGCCATACAGTAAGTTCCGTGACTGTTAACAAATTATTGAAAGGCTAACGTGCAGATCTGCAAAGTTGGTTCATTCAAAATGTACATTACTGGAATTTTGGCAGCCACACGTTAATGCAGATTAAATCGTAAATTTTGTAGTACAATTTGCCTTTTTATTCATACTTTATATTATTTATGCTTTTCAAATTTAATTTATTTAATACATCGATACCTGTTAGCCAGTTTTATATCATGGTTCATCGCACCATTAATTATAAAGGTTCCAAGTTTTGCAAGCCTTTGCAACTAAAATAAATTAGATTCGACCTTATAGAAATCCTTAAACGTGCCGTGGACAGGGCTCGAACCCGGGCACTCTGATTCGGAATCAGTTTCTCTTACAACTGAGCCACCCAATTTAAATAATGTGTCATGTCTTTATATCAAAACCTCAAACTCGATCACTGTAATTGTTATCACTGCCCGCGTAACCAATATTCATTGAATTATATTAATGTTAAGCCCAACACCACTTCCTTTTGTAGTTTGTTGTCTGCTCTAAAATGACAGATTGGGCATGGTCAGATGGAACTTTTGGTTTAAATGGACTCCATATAGTTTCCACCTAAAGTAAAAGAAAACTAAAGTAACACAAGAAGATATACTACCTGAAAATTTTGTGTAGTGTGCGGCAGGGAGTTTCATTGGTTATGGAAACAAATTCCGAAACAAACATGCCCAGGTTCGAGCCTTGTCTAAGACAAATTCTGTACAATACGTGATGGGTTACCTATAATGTCGAACCCGGTCCACTGGATGTATTGATTTTTGTTCACTATATATTGATTAGTTTATTCTGACAAAAGTATGCACATAATGCGCCAGGTTTTATATCAAGGTCGTAACCTTGATTAAACTAATTGTTGGTGCAGCCACGCAAGCAATATTCATTGAATCAAATAAATTTAGTTGGCTTAGTTCTTCAACATTTATCAATACTCTTTTATTTCCATTTGAAATTCATCTATTTTTCGTTCATCAATTTTGCCATAGATACTGCCTCTATAAACAGTATTAATAAGTGTAATTGAAGTTTGATTATAGACACATGATAACTGTGAAATAGGTGTTACGAATCTAGTAGCAAATTAGTTCAAATAAGAGAAGAATGATAATTCAAAGTTAGTATGGACAAATAGTATACTGGCGAATCATCAGTGAGAACCGATGCACACCGTATACTGAAAACATATTTAGACATGAAATGTGGGACAATGGGACGCAACAACAGCTACGCGTAGGGATTATTAAATCGTATAAAGATTACGTATTCACTTCCATTTGTGGTTTAAATTAGGTTAAAGTAGAAACGTAGGTATTCACAAAAGGTTCAGGTCGGAAGGAGTTGCAAATGATTAATTTAAATCAGACTTAATTCTTCACAAAAGTATAAACATCAAAAATATTGTGTATAGAAAAATTATGGCGCAGAAATTGATATCTAGATACGTACTGAACATGGTATTAAGCTCAAATATAACTGAAGTTAAATAAATCATATCAATGTTATATGTGAAAAATATCGTCTACATATAGAGGCTTTACTTTTATCAAAAAAGAGAATAAAATGTAGAGCCATTACGTAAAAATGCTTTGTGACATACCGAATAACGAACAAGAGAAAAGTAGCACATTGTTGAGAAATTTCCTGGCTCGTACTCAACACCATATAGGTAAACGCCGAGGACTTGTTCACTAAGATTACCAATTAGCAGGGTTGTTCTGTTAACTGAAACTCTAGCTTCTTGGCGCAAACTAATTCTATGCCTTAGTTCGTCTGATTCATCCTTTGTGGCAATACTGGTATCTATTGAATAAGATTGATTAGAAGCAAAATATAATAATCGTAAGACAAATATAGGCATTTTGAAAATTGCGGCTCTTTATGTTCGTCTTAACAACAAATTAATTGTAACGACTAAAAATTTGTCAGTCCATGCCTGACATCCTTTTCAGGACCATGTGAAATAAAGTCTGAAAATAACCGAAATCACATTACAAATTAATTGGCCTACTTAACGTTTCTAGGCCATATAAAATTTAGAGAAACGCAGAAAAGGGTAGAATTATAAATCATCAATATCACGACTACAGTTATCATCATTAAGTTAATTTTTTATTATCGTCATCACTAACATAAACAACACCACCAAGAGAAGACAATAGGTTAACACAATTTTACTACGTACTTAAACTCGTTAAATGCAAAATATACCGAAAGCCGAAAAAAATGTCTAGCCTGGCAACGAGTGGATCGCAGCAAATTATATTCACACATATGCCACGGTCCATTCCGAAAATAAATGAAAATTACGTACTGAAGTGTTTAGTATGATACAAACATATTAGTGGTAATGCCTTTAATTAAATTAATTTGTTTAAATAATAATAATGATATAAAAGCTTATATAGGCTTGATAAATATTAAAAGCCTAAAGTTAGCACGCCGTGTCTCTACCACAAATAATAAAATGAACGTCGATTAAACAGATTTAATTGATTAGATTCTAAAAAAATGAAATATTGCAGCACGTAAAACAAATTTTTATTTGTGCAATATTGAATTTAATTTTAATTATAGCTTAAATTCTGGCCATTAAATTAAATGACTATTCTACCTTTATTTATAATATCATACAAAAAATTGTGATTAATAGTCCTCTTTAATTAAAATTCAACTATGATATTTTGGAATTTCATTAATTTTGTGAACATAATTTGTGTTACCTTCAAAGCCATGCACCTCTCTACACATCATCAGATCCAAAATGAAGCGCGAGACTGCAGCTTCGTTGTATATATCAGGACCCATTTAATGAAATGTAAATCTCGTATTACTAATGTATGATATTGTTTTTAAATTATGCTTCCATTCTTATCAGTTTTAATAGGCTGTCATTTAATCCCCGCAAATTAAGTACATATTCAACAGAAAGTGTACAAAATGAAGATTTGTCTATACGAAGACATTATAGGAGGAAGCAATGTAATATGTTGAAAGACAATTATTATAATCGATGTTGCGATGTTGATATAACCACCTCACCCATTTTACATACATATGACAGTATAGACTAAAAATTGTATAGTGTAGAAAGTTTAAAATTCTTAGTTTATACTGACATATGTAAGTAATTAATGGGTCAAGTGCTTATATCAAGATCGCAACCTTGATTATAATAATTGTTATCACCGCCCGCGCAACCAATGTTCGTTTAATTATATGGGAGATAGAAAATGTTTGATATAGAAACAATCCTGTTAAAGCAAAAAAGATCAAAATAGCTTGCTATTAATCTGGTTTGCATTTCAAATGGAAGTTCCGCTTGTGGTGCTATTACTTCCTGAAAACAGACTATAAATGTAATATCAATAAATTTGAAGACAACAATGTGTTAATTAAGCCTTGTAATTCATTTATTTTTGTTATAAAATTTACTGCAAACATCCATATACTTCTGAGCATTAACAATTAATTTACGCAATGAAGCCAGTTATTGGCTTAAAAATCAGATTGTTAAATTTAAAGTTCAGTTAACCAATCTGCTGTTGCCTATTGCTAATTTGGAAACACATTCTATAAAGGCATGTCTGCTTTTATATCCATCGCATTAAATCTCTTCAAGTCAATCGTATTTCCCATCTTCCTTTACGCAAATGTCTACACATTCTGCTCACGAAGCTATTAATGAAGCACCAAAAGCATTAATGAGCAAGAAACCTTTGTTAGCTCATCATAACAACGATTATCACGCCCAATTGTAAAATCAATATTTATTAAACTCCTCAATTGACAAATACCCCTCAAAATCTAGCGGAATATATAGAGCAGACTAAATGTCTGTTTCATTATATTGTAGAAGAATAAACTCCCTGGAAACTTAACTTTCCAGAGAAACAAATGTTGGTTTTAGGACATATAATGTTTATAAATGTAAACAATTGAAGCCTACTTGCCAACTCCAGTATTTCGTCATATGAGGACCACACCTTCTGATACGCCTTTTGAGGTGAATTCAAAATTTCCTCTGATATATTGACATTATCTTTGCTAGCTAAATGCACCCAGTGGTAGCTAATATTCTCAATTCTTTCGTCTAAGTCGAAAATTGACGGATGTGGGTTTCTTGATCCTTTTTCACAGGTTAGATTGACAATTCCTTGTAACCAGCCATAAATAACTCTCGGAGATGACGAAGTGTACAGCGGAGTCTGCATAGCATATTCTCGAATATATTTTGCACGTTTATTCTTATGTATTGACCTTTAAACAAATAAAACGGAGATATAACTAAATAGTGAAGAGTTACAAATGTTGATAAATACAAAATAGTTTTCAATTTACATGCATTGCATGATTAGATTCGCAGACTTGGGAGCCAATCATACAAACTTAATTGTCAAGTTTCTGACGTGTCTCGTAAACTGTAATAAGTGGCAGTCGGTTTCCTATAAAATGGGTTTTGGTAGAGCCCGTTACAAAATAGCTAAAATATAGGAAACTTTCAATAGGAGTTTGAGGACCAATGTACAAAAAGTAATCGCGCGAATTTTGTTCAAAAAAGGCAATACGCGTTATGTCATCAATACTTTACTAGAACTATAGTTTAATTTTAAAAAGCTAACGAACCCAAATGACGTATTCTTCTTCTCTTGAAACAAGTTGGACATTGAAAACTATGGACATAATCAGGTTATTTAACGAAAGTGCTTATCAACAGTTATTACATTAACTCCAAGGATTGTTTAACTAGAAGTTTCAAGGGCTATTAGCCAGCATAAAATATAGATTGATATCTGAATTGTAAATCGTTATTAATAGTTTTTTTTATGTAGGTGCATTACTCGTAGCAAATAATTTATCTTTTGCCTGACAAAACGTTGTTAAATAATTTATTGAATCATGTGTTCGAGTACAAAATTTTAGATTGACTCAATTTGTCGTTTTATTAATCAAAAACTGATTTTTAACATAAGGTAAAATTATTAGTAAAATAGAATAAGAGTTCACTACTAAATGAAATTAGTCATCACCATCGATCAAAAGTCTCTTCAATTATGAGAAAACGCTTGTGGAATCTAACGATTTAGCTTCAATTCCATGTCACTTGCATTAAACACGTTGTATTTTTTAAGCGCGAGAGAATAGGAATAGAGCAACAAGTTTCTTAGGAAGTTCTATGTAAATAAGAGTTGACACAAACACAATTGAAATAGTCAGTATTTGTTTAGCTCGTATTTTTATGGAACATGCTCAATGTGTCCTACACATTGTCAATTTCAGATATACTCAACTGATAATATTGCAATGCCTATTGTTAAGACGAAATATACGAGTCACAATCTGAAACAAATCACTCAATTCACCGATGAGAAAAAAGGAGCTGCATATCTTATAAACATGTGCTTTTCACGTTAGCTGAATTTATTTGGCAATTTCAAAATTTCAAATCTGTTATTCTCACAAATTATACACGTTTCACGCGAACCTCTTAAATCATTATTAAAATTTTACATTCAACAAAGCGAAATACTAAATTTTGTCCGTAGAAAAGCAAATGATATAGCAATTTCCTTTAGCAGTTATGCCTCCTGACTTACGGTTTAGACGGACATGGCGGACAAGTAAATCGTTCTTCACGGTTCTCCAGTATTGTGTCATTATAGCAAGTGGGCGTTTGTCTATTGAAATTCCAAGCCCCTTGACAAGTCCGAGTACGCGAGGAATACGTGACATTGCATGGATCACATCGCGACCAGCGTGACCAAACTGACCACCAAGGTTCACAGCTTCCTTCCGACAGTATTTTATAGCAAGGCGCTGTTTCCTGATAATAAATATGTGAGTATATATATATATATATATATATATATATATATATATATATATCTGAATCGTAATTTCCTTACACTCAGCAATTATTATTTAATTTCTTGAAAAAATCACTTTATTTAATACGTAAAAAAATTGGTTCCGCATAATTGTGCATACAATATTCTTGTTTAACCTGTTTTCAGATATTTGGTGTGTTTATACTTATAAATCATTATTTTTATTTTAAATAATGCCTCTATTGTCAATCGACTAAAATTAATTTTTAAGTACCCTTCTTCAAAGTCGAGACGACAGCACATTTCGCGCATATTAAATCATTTACGAGAAAAGGCGTTTAGAATTTATTTTCGAATATCGTGATTCAACCTGTTAACAAATGCATGTATTTGGCCAAATACTTCCGACACATTTAAAAGTAACTCAAGCACACTTTCTAAAATTTCAAATATACTGATGCAGAAATATGCACACACATAAACTATGCTAATTATAATCAAGATGGTGATCTTGATATAACCACCTGAACCATTAATTACTTATAACTAAGAATTGTATAGTGCAGAAAAGGTAATTCATCCAGTAGACCGGTTTCGTCCTTATTGGGAACTCATCATTAAAATGGCCCGAATTTGCCGCGTACAGGACTTGAACCTGGGCACGTCTGCTTCGGAATCTGGTGCTCTAACCACTGAGCCACCCTGCCGCACAGTGTTTAAGTTTATAAGAATGTCAGAATAGCTTGCAAGACCATCAGTTTGCTACCAAAGCAAAACAGGCATGAATTTATACACTTCATTGGTGTGCTTTTAAACATTTTCATGAAAATTTAAAAATATCAATACCCTAAACAAATTCCGCCTATACACTATTTAGCCTATAACATGTTTTATGACTAAATTTTTAATAAGTATCAGTTCGTGGTAGTTGTAAAAAATAATTGAAAAATACGTGATAATTTGTTCTTTGGCTCCTTTTATTGTCAAGAGTAGGTAAACATAACACATTTGTAAAAATGATACTATGCAGAAAATTCCAGAGCACCGAAATTACCTTTCATGAAGTATGGTTTTAATAGACACAATTTTCAAAACTCACAATATTTGTTACCTTTAACTGAAATGCCAATACATATCATTATGTTAAAAATGAACACAATATCTCTAAAGCATTTTAAACGCCCGGTCTTACCATTTTTGGCGGCGAGTCAATACAATAACTCATTTCGCTGCATTCTTTGTCAGTACACATGTACCGCTTTGCGTAACGTGAGTAGCAAATCATTCCAGTTCCGGGACATCTCCATGGTCCCCAATGCGGCACTTTTAGACAGCCATCATCTTCATCAAAATACAGTGGATCTATAGCTCCCAATTGAAGTTCAGAGTCCGAAATTGTCTGGATCCCGCTAATTGCCAACACCCGAATCAATATAATCGTTTGAACGACCCAAATGGATAATCGTTCCATGTCTTTCAAAACTCGATGTAGAAAATCGGTACATGAAATTCTCTTCCAAACCTTTTATCTTTTTCGCGGTAAATATACTGATCCTGTCCTAGCGATAATATGCAAAAATTCCTTTTAATAACTTGTAAATTCTTTAAAGATTTTTTTGAAATATCAATTCTATTTAGTAAAGATCCAATGCGATTATTGTTTATGTAAAAAAATAAACAATTTGAAGCAACATCCATCAATTTAAAAGCAATTGCAATAGATAGACGTTGTTTGTAGCTATGCAAACAAAAAACGAATAGTTTGTGATATGACGTGATTACGTTTACCCTATTCAAACTTAGTGGATTAGTTTAAACAATATCTGTCCCTTGCTTCGTGTTCATGCTATTGAAAAATGTAGTGAATTCGCAGTCAATCAATATTGAAATATAAATAAACGTGTTACTTCGGAGTATTGTGCTATAGGTACTTTCAAAGAGGCACTCCTAAATTGAATTTTCAAACAGTTTTTCTATCTAGCTAATCAATAATTGATTGCTCGCTTTACAAATATTCCATCTATTATGATAGTAAATTAATAATTATAAAAATAGAATGTTGTCTACAATAAATGTGTATATTTGATTTGTGTTACCTAGTTACTCAACTCACCACTTGTATAAAATTCCCAAGAAACTCCATGAAATGTGGAGCCGGCTTATCCTCCAAAAGGAGTCAGCCGCAGTAAAGTAAAGTAAGTTACTCAACTGCGTTGAGCATGCGAAAATAAAAATTTTCTTATTATTATTACTGTAACTAGACAAAATTGCACCTATATAACATATGATTCTTCACGGTCGCATAACCACGACATTAATTGGCTTGTGTGGCCTGAAAATTACTCAAAATTGAAGTTTATCATGTCGGAGATAAGAATGAAAATCATAATTTATACAAGTAATCAAATTCCGCCATTATAAAATTGGAATGAAGATCAAACTTCTCAATTGGGACTAATTTTGTAATCGCAAAAGTAAATTAAATTGAAGATAATTATTTAGCATTAAAAACAAGTAATGATATATATCAAAAGAAACGAGTGATGTGGTATGCCCAAAGTAAAACATGATTTGGTAAACAGTTTTAATCTAAAATTCGCCTGAATTAATTATTATAACATTTAAAATTTTCAGTTTTCAACATTTAAAAGTGTCTCTGAAATTTTAATTTGATTCCTTCATGAAAAGTAAACTAATTTTATTTTTCCTTTACCTAAAACTTATGCGTAGCCCCGCATCTATTTGTAATTGGAAACACATATTTGGCATTCAGAAATAAACCTTTTTCACAACATATTAGATTTCGAAGTAATTTCAAAGTTGGGTATATTTTACGCAGTCAACGAAACCTAAATAACTACCGCTTGTTTTATCCATAATGCAATGATTACGGCAATTATGCATTGTCATTAACTATATTCATATAACTGCAGTCATTGATGATTTTAAATGCATATTCACTTTCATAACCATATTTCATGTGTAAAATTTAGTGAATCGAAAAAAATTCAATCCGCGAAAGTTTTAAACATTCATCGAAACCCAAGAAAATTTAGACAGATACGGCCGTGGAGTGTGGACAACAGTGTCATGCATTGGCGTAAATAATCGATTGACCATTTATAACCCGTATTTTAAATTCAACAACAAATTTCTTCGCAGATTTTAATTAATACAAAAATTTGAAATCAATCCCAGTCATACACTATTCGTAATACCGCATCCATTGATTATATGTGTCCTGTTATTGGTGTTCAGTACCAAATCATGTGCACGGTAGCTTATTTTTATAAAAAGGTGCACTTTTCCGTATTTTTCAGGCATTCAAAAGAGCGAAAGTAATATAAGTATTAACCGGTAATCAATGTTGAACAAAAAATTTATTCATAAGGCCCCATTCATCGGTCGTTTGAAGAAACATTATCAGTGCCATATATATATATATATATATATATATATATATATATATATATATATATATATATATATACAGAACAAACTCGTGTGATCTTTCCTAAGATTTGTGATGAAATGTGGACAATTAAAGGATTCTGACAACAGTATGCGAAATATGACCAGTAAAAGGGAGAACTGGATAAAATTCTCCGTTAGCCACATCCCAAAATAGGTTATTATGCTAAAACCAGTTTTACTACAAAACATTTTCTTTAAGCAAACGAATCCCTACGGAAATATATTTAAATCAAGGTTGCGCTACTGATGTAACAGTCCGAGCATACAAATACATTTGCCAATAACTCGAGTTACGAGCAGCCTAACCTACGAGTTTTTGAGATACGAGCGGAGCTCGGGCTATATTTTCGTTCAAGATACGAGCCCAAATCCGAGATAAGAGCATTGTTTCCGGAGCATCCCGCTAGTTAGCGCGCGGGATCGAGCATCCTCCGAGAGAATTTCTCGTTCACTCGCACGTATTACCCGCTTGAATCAAAGTGTATCTTGTGCGCTGTACTCTTTTTTGCTTGATTTTTGCGTGATTACTGTACTTCTTCGTGTGTTATCGTGGGGCGAAGGAAGTGAGTGCCAGGGACAATGGTGACAGGAAGAAGAGGTTGATGTCGATAGAACTAAAGCAAGAAATAATAGAAAAAACATAGGTGTGGCGTACGAGTGATTGAACTCGCAAAGATCTTTGACCGTCGTGCATCGACAATTTGTACGATATTGAAGCATAAGGATGCCATCAAGAATGCTACATCAGCAAAAGGAGCCACAATTCTTTCCAAATTAAGGAGAAATATCCATGAGGAAATAGAGAAGCTTTTGCTCTTGTGGGTAAAAGAGAATGAGTTGGTAGGAGATACACTGACGGAGACGGTAATATGCGCGAAGGCACGGTTTATTTACGCCGACTTTGTGAAGAAAGAAGCATCAACTTCTAAAGAGGCATCAGAAGAAGCGTTTAAGGCAAGCCATGGCTGGTTTGATAATTTTAAGAGAACTGGCATCCATTCAGTGTTGAGGCATGGCGAATCTGCGAGTGCGGACATGAAGAAGGCAAAAACAAGAGATAGTTATATTTACGTAAATGTTAAGCTTTGTTTATGTTTAAAGTTAAAGTCATTGTTTTATGTTTTTTCTTTCATTTAAAATAAGGAATGTGTAGTTTTAAATTTAAAATTACGAAAATAGTTTTAAGTTCTAAAAAAGCGCTGTTTACGTACGTGTCTAGAGTTCCTTCATCCCTTCCCCCTCCCCCCTCCATCCCTTCATCTTGGTTAGCCGCACTCGTCTGTCTCCAAAGTAAGAATATTATGCTAAATAACTCTTTTATTTCTTTATTTCATATTTTATTATGCATTTATTAATTATACAATGGGTTGGGGATTTTTCGTAGGTCCTGAACGGATTAAATGGGCAAAATTCGTTTTAGATACGAGCCGATTGACTTACAAACTCGGTTCTGAAACGAATTAAACTCGTGTCTCGAGGTACCACTGTATAAACAAAGCATTGCATAAATTAGAAATTTATTAAGTAGACCAGTTGTGACCTTATTGGAAACGTGTCAACGTACCGTCACGAATATGCCGCGGACAGTGCACAAACCTTGATATCTCTGCTTCGAAATCCGTAATTTTAACTACAGAGCAAACCTGCTGCATGCTAGACAAAAATTTCTGTCTTACCCTAATCCATATTTCTTGATAAGACTTTACTTCAGATGAAGCCGATGCAGCATCTTCTAGAACATACGCTCCAACTAGCCACCCTAAATCTGTCATATACCATACACTATTCTGCCTGGGGAAGTTTAATTATATAATTGATTAATTGAATACCACTTCAGCAGCTAGTGTGGTGTTTGCGACTAGGTAGAACTTTACATGATGGAGAGGCTAACCAAGAAACGTGAGTGCGTGTATAATTGTAAACTGTGTAAAGCATACGGCTGGGTTACTTAGTGGTTAGAGCAACAGATTCCGAAGCAGACCTGCCCAGGTTCGAGCTCTCCTCGAAGTACATGATTAGTTCCCAACAAGGACGATGCCGGACTACTGGATAAATTGCATTTTCAGCATTATACAATGCTTAGTTTATATTGACTAGTTGATGTTTACATATAAATTGCTGTTTAGATCAGGACTGCAGCCTTGAATTAAATGTAAGTTATCACCGCCTTTGCAACCAACATTTATATAATTATATAATTGCTCACTGTCAACATTTTTTGTATAAATTATTTTGTTTATATATCAGTAATTAATAAAAATTAAAAAACTAAAAGATTACAAATATTTTGAATGCGGTAAACCAGTAAATGCAGCTTCAAGAATGATAAACTACTTAAACACGTATTAAATTGCTTTTATTGCTAATGATTATAATAGCCAATCAATTATGCGCAAAAGGTTATTTATTTCCATAATCAATACTTAATAAAGGAACAATCATGTGAATCTAGACGTAAAAATAGAAAAAATCCAACTATCCACCCTAAATCTATCAATACTATTCTATAAATATACCATATGTGGTAAGGATTAATGTAATGTGTCGTAGCAGGATTTGATTGTATTTTTATTGTTAGCGTAAGCTGACTGTTATATATAATAGCAAATACAAATTCAACGAGTAGATAGCTGTCGTCTCTTTCTTTTGTGGAATTACTTGTTATAATTTAATTTTTTTATTCTCGACTTCAAACGCAGGCTCAATGCTAAATATTTAATTTCAACATTGACTTGAGTTTTATTAATCGCAAAGTATCCAGAGCGAAGAAATAAAGTAATGCGGTTGAACGAAGGGCTAATATTGGATTCTCTTATTCCTGGATAAACTGGGGTTCCAAAATATCATGTATCCACAATGCACCGAAAGAAAGCGCATTTGCAAATTGGCTGCATGAACAAAATTTTATATACGACTACGCACATATGAGTAAATGTATTTAATTGCATCTCTCTGTTATGAATTAATTCAATACCGCTACCAAAACAACAATAAAACCAATAAAAATTACGTACACTCCAGGGATGCAAATTCAATGCCATTTCACACAGGCCAACAACATTAAATGAAGAATCAACTAGTGAACCACAGTATAACTCACTTCATTTATCAAATCAAGACCTACCTTCATTCAAAATATCCATATTCAAGATTGATGTGAGTATTAATAATGGTCATAGAGCTAGGATTTAAAATAATGTATATGGTTAAAATATTTAGTTAAACTTCACTGAGATGATAGCTGTATTTATGTTTGTTTCAAAATACCATATTTTCAGAATGTTCTCTATCAATACGAAGTACACTGCTGTTTTATGATTATGACTAAAAGCAACTGAAAAAAATCTTTTTTCCTTACAAAATTAAGCGTATTTGGCTGATGAGTACAGCCGGATCCTCTAAATTATGTCGTCGAATGAGTGGTCAAGAAATCAATAAATTCCAAGGACAAAAGAAAACGATTTCACTGGGTGAGATTAGGTCATTCCAACTCGCTGATGTTGACACTGTAGTAACTGAACACTAGATTGAAATACAATATAGCGGATTTCTATAACACACGAGTAATCTATGGCTTATATAGACTGTTATTATAAGCCTACATGTTTAAGTAACTCATTAATTAAAGACTGCTTGTTGCGGAGAACTAATATATATATATATATATATATATATATATATATATATATATATATATTCTTTGAATGCGAGCTTTTATTAAATTATTGTACCTTCCTGTGTGCAATAATAGAAGGGTATTAATGAATATATATATATATATATATATATATATACATATGCAAGTATGTATTAGGTTTTGCGAACCTAGTAACAAATTAGTTCAGTGGTGACCAGAAGGATAAACCAAAGGCAGCATGAACGGAAAGTATAATCTCATGCACATTCGTTTCGTGCTTACTGGCGACTCATCAGTAGGAGCCGTTATTACGCCCTTTAACCACTAATATATTTGGGTGAGGAATGTGGGATAATTAATTGCAGCCCAGACAAATATGGAGGAATAAAATGTATATTGATTTGTGTGATAAGTAATGTGTATGTAGGAGAAAATTAGTTCAAATACGACAAGAGGGATAAAACAAAGCAACATTAGTAATGACTTAAAGAATTATGTACAAATTAGTTTCTTTCTTATTTTCGACTCGTAAGTAAGAGGCAGTAGTATGCTCAATTGCCATTATATATTTTGTCAAGCAATGTTAGACAGTTTGACACTACAATCTGCTATGCATATGTATATTTAAACTGCAACGAGTTAAAAAGTAAAAAGTGTTTGTCAAAGAGAGTTCAAATCCAACTCACGATCTATTAGATTAACCAAACTGGAGCATGGTGCTAACAAAAGGATTCCAGTGACATAGATCCGGCAATAAAACGGCTAGGTTAAATTTGTTTTAAAATTGACAATTGTTGACAATTCTTAATACATGTCACTGCATTTAATCCACACATTTTGGCGTCAATTTTTAAGTTGGTTTTTTCGTCCATGCACACTTTGGAATATGCTATTTGTCCAATTAGATCCAAAGCGTTAGTCGATTCACAATACAAAATTCTAAATTGCATAAATATTATTCTCTATAGCAATGCATAAATGACTATTGAACATTTCATAAAATGACTTTAAGATTTCCACGCAATGTAATAATTGATGCTAGTTGAAGCCAGAAATTAGGAAGTTGCTGGAGTTAGAGCTGCTTGGAAAAGTTTGTATTTCTCAGTTTTGGTAAATCGAGGTTTCTTCGAAAGCCATTATATGTCGGTAAACAATTCAGATTTCTTACATATTATATATTGTACATTAGATTTAATGTCGCATTAATGGAGTCATTTTATGAAGTATACCCCATTGTTGCCTGAATTCAAAAAAATAATTTCAGATTAAATTGCTGAAATTTACCATATTATTTGACCAAAATTGTAATAGCTCTTATTGGTAGTTAGCACGCAACCTATTTGGACATGAGGTACTACCTTCATTCATGGGAACTTTGGTTTATTGTATTTGTCTTATTTGAATTTATTGCTAGTTACACCTTAATTAATAACAAAATGTATATACATGACACTGTTATAAAAATGCAAAATAATTTAAAAGTGAATATTTTTTATATATTATCTGGATGTCAAACCAACAAAGGTTAAGCGATCAAAATTTTATTTATTAATAGAGGCATGTCTTTGACAACGCAAACATTTGAAATTAAAAGTCCAATTGATAAACACTGACTAAGATATATTGATAATTTGTAAGAAAAAATATACAATATTACACAAAATTAACAGCATAGAAGCAACTATTACATATAAAATAAATTTTATTCTGCAAAATTATATTAACAGAAAAAATTATAAATATTATATGACAAGGTTTCCAATAACATGGGGTATTAAACACGAAACAAAGCTGTTTCTTATCTTAAATTGTTGGAAATTCTTGTCGAGTTAAATGTTTAGAAAAACTATTTGCGCTGTCCAAATTAGTCGATTTCAAAATTTGAGAGACTCATTAGCGTCCTTCTCGCAAAGCGTGCAGAAGCAGAGATATTGATAATCAATTGAATCAGTCACATTATTTAAAGTTAGGCACGAACATGTCGGCCATGTTAATTATCTGTATCGCTGGTTGCTTAGATACACGCTATTATTACTGTATTGAATCAGTCAAATCAGTCAATACCAATACGTAATAGCTCGTAGTGTCCTCACTGAACGGCTCTCTAAGTGGCTTGCTCAGGTACTATTTCAAAAGAGTATTCAGTTTACAGACGAAGTATTAAATCAATTAATGTATGTACACACGCGTATTTACAAATCGTTAATTCATTATAGCACGGAACACTGGAACAGTGTATTTATTAATCAAATTTCAAATCTCCCAAATGTTATTCATGCAGATATATATATATATATATATATATATATATATATATTCTTTTTGAAATGCGAGCTTTAATAAAATTCATTGTTCCTTCCTGTGTCAAAATCAAAAATTTTTATCAGATAAATTTCTTTTTGTTTTACTGAGAACAACAATTTTATTAAAGCTCACATTCTATCTCAAAAAAACTAGATGAACTAGTGACGTTAAAGTGTAGAGCGCAAAGAACGTCATTGTGGAAAGAACATTATTATCAGTGTATTAAACAATCACGGTTCCCAGGTAATTTGGTACGCACTTTACGGAAGTCAAAACTACGAGTCAACCGAAGAAATCTTACATGGTTGGCGTATTCTAAAATTGAGCAGTTGAAGGAAGATGAAGCAGTGTTACATGCAAGAATTGGATGTGTATCTTGTGTATTAGATGAACTAAGTCTTTTTGCAAGAATGAAATATTTGATGTTTTTGCCGACAGTTATGTGGAAAGATAAAGCTAGAATTTTTAACAAATTGGAAAAAGATGTAAAACCTGGAGTTTTGTGTGAGTTAATACCGACCGATCTTGATAAGCGTGTGCTTAACTTATCAAAAGTGCCAATCGATCAGCTAACAATGGAGGCACTATCGATGGGCCGAAATTATGGAATACATCCTTCTAATAAATGCGATGTTGATTTTGAGGCAGCATTTGAATTGTTATTTGAACAAACAGCTGATTTGGAGCCTACCAGTATTGATTATAAAAATTGGTTCAAGGTTACACTAGTTCATCAGGCTTCACACCTGAAATAGTCTAAATGCGCAGAGCAGCATGCGTTGACAAAGCAGCATCTAAATGCACTTAGAAATATCAGCAGAAATGCAGACATCAAAATACCACGCGCTGATAAAGGAAAGAGCGCAGTTATAATGGACAAATATGACTACGTACAAAAGATGGAAAACGTGTTAAATGACAATACAAAATTCACACGTCTAGACGATAAATCAGAGGAAATAGACAAGGTGGAGCCGGTTTTATTGATGAGGCCACCTCACAGAAGCTCAAGCCAGTTGGATCATCTACACCAATAATGTACGGATTACCAAAAACACACAAAAGAGGTTGACCTATGAGACCAATTTTATCAATGGTAAATTCTCCGTTTCATGCACTAGCTAAATGGCTAGTTCGTTTACTTGAACCATTACGTAAACTACTAGGTAATCATTCGGTTGCCGATTCGTTTGAGTTTTTAAACAAAATTCAAGATATAAATGTTAAAAACAAGATTATGGTATCTTTTGATATTACGTCTTTGTTTACAAATGTTCCAATTGATGAAACCATTGACATTATAGTCAAAGCGGTAGAATACGATATATTACCATCGCCGGTGCCAGGTCAAACTCTACGCAAGCTTATCTTATTATGCACGAAAGACGTACGATTTCGTTTTAATGAAAACATCTACAAACAGACTGATGGTGTCGCAATGGGAAGCCCCTTATCTCCAGTGTTGGCTGAGATTTTTCTAGGGCACCTAGAAAATACATCATTAAAGAGTGGCATAAGTAAATGTGCTCAATATATACGGTACGTGGATGATATATTTCCTGTCCATTAGAACAGGTCGCAATCACGAACATTGCTTCAAAGTTCCAACAAAGCACATAAGAAAATCGGTTTCACGTCAGAGCACGAGAACGATGACTGTCTGCCTTTCCTAGATGTACTATTAAAGAAAGAAACTAATGGTAAATTAAACAGAACAATTTACCATAAACCAACATAGTCTGCACAGTATTTGCATTACAGCAGTTTTGTGCCATTTCAATATAAATTATCAACAGTTCGTGGTTGCTTTTCAAGAATTGACAGGTTGGTTAGTCAAAATTCTAAAGAAAATGAATATAATAAACAATTAACGATTTAATGTCTAATGGCTATCCCACACAATTAATTGTATCAATTATTAAAACGGGAATTAAACAGAAACAGACGTATTAATGGCCAGAAAAGAAAACAGTCTACCTAAACATCCCATTTAAAGGGGATGCAGTTTCCAGAATAGCACAAAAGAAAGTTGAAGTAACATTAACACGCACATTTAATGCAGCCAAACTACGAGTGTTATTTAGGGTAACAAACTTGTCTTTACCAGCAATCAGAGAGAAACAGCCGTTAATTTCGATATCAAATATTATTTACCAATATACATGCGCAAGTTGTCGATCAAATTACGTAGGTCGATCGACCAGACGGTTAATTACTCGAACGAGAGAACATTGCAACTTAAACGCCTGTTTTAAATCAAATGGTGAATACACGTCTGCTATTGCGCAACATATCATCGAAATATTGCACTTATGTTCTCCAGACGTAGCATTCAAAGTAATTACTAAATGCAAAAACAAAAGGGAGCTAGCCACATACGAAGCCTTATGGATAAACAAATTGCAGCCGGATTTATGTAAGCAGAAGAAGCACGTACAAGCATTGAGCTTGAACTGGATGTGACGCACGCAATTTGATTGGTTTCTATTTTCCACACTCTATGTTCAAATATTTCTATCTTGTTTTGCTTTCCAATTTATATATAAAGATATGTTCATGAGTAGATATTTGAGAAGACCATGAGAAAGAAAATTTTCTTATATCTGATAAAATTTCTTTTTGTTTTTGCACACAGGAAGGGAACAATGAATATATATATATATACATATATATACATATATATACTCATATATATATATATATATATATATATCGAAAACTATTGTTAGAAATGTAAATCGCTTCACCCTGCCTAGCATCATTAGCAAAATAAATCAATATAAATTTTAAGAAAAGTACGTAGTATAAATGAAGTAATTAACGCAAATTAATGATCTGACTTTTCGACTGGTAGCTCTGAATTAGTGCACACATAAACTGGAGCGTTTTCTTTCTTATCGTCTATCGTTATATCCTGCTAAATTTTGTTCTTCTACCTCATTTCTGTTCAAATCAACAAAGTATTTTGTACGTTTTTTCACAGCACTCTCATTATCACTCTTTATTCGTGGCTCATCTGTCAGTACTCTATTTCATTTATGCTCAATTATATGAAAGTTTATTTGTAATTTTTCTCCAGCATCTAAATTATTACTCTATATTCGTGGCTCATCTGCTAGTCCTCGTCCTCATTCATGTTTATCTGCGAATATAGTTTAACTATATGTTTGACAACCTGGCAATAACATTTCTTTTATTTTTCCTGTACGGACGCAAACTCAGGCTCTTTTATGTTTAACTGTGGCGATTGGTTTTCGTCGTTCACAACGGCCTGGTCCCAATATTCTTCAAACTGGTCTACTCCTTTTTTAATCAAGTATGCGAGCTTGAAGTAAACACCAATCCCATTGTATTTAACCAGTCGTCGAACAACATAACAAAACTACCGCCAGCCGCAACGCACTGACGCGTTTCGACCTTCCATGATAATCATCAGATTACGACGGCAAACTGACTAGCGAGAATCAAACCGCATTGCATATATATGGAAAGAAAAATTAGACATGCGGCCCTCACCTCTAGTTATCTTGCATACATTGTACGTGACGTGAAATTTCGACAGCACAATTTCTATGCAGTCACGAACATTATCTGTTTGTAGCTTTCGCCACACACACATATATATAGACAATACAATTGAACAATAATTTATTGCGCGAGTGTTGGTAGCAATTCTTTAAATCAAGTTTGTGAGCTTGAAGTAAACACCAATCCCATTATATTTAACCAGTGTTCTAACAACATAACAAAACTACCGCCAGGCGCAACGCCCTGACACGTTTCGACCTTCCATGATCATCATCAGTGTACGACGGCAAACTGACTAGCGAGGATTAAACCGCATTTCATATATATGAAAGCAAAATTAGATATGCGGCTCTCACCTCTATTAGTTTGCATTCATTGTACGTGATTGGAAATGTCTGCTTCACAATTTCATACTTTCGCCACACAAACACTCAAACACACACACACACACATATATATATATATATATATATATATATATATATATATATATATATATTTGAAATGCGAGCTTTAATAAAATTCATTGTACCCTTCCTATGTGCAAAAACAAAAAGAAATTTTATCAGATACAAGAAACATTTCTTTCTCATTATCTCCTCAAGTATCTACTAATGAACATATCTTTATATATAAATTGGAAAGCAAAACAAGATAGAAATATGTAAACATAGAGAGAGTGTGAAAAAACGGAAACCAATCAATTGCGTGCGTCACATCCAGTTCAAGCTCAATGCCTGAACATGCTTCTTCTGCTTGCATAAATCCGGCTGCAATTTGTTTATCCATAAGGCTTCGTATGTGGCTAGCTCCCTTTTGTTATTGCATTTAGTAATTATTTTGAATGCTACGTCTGGAGAACATACGTGCGATGTTTCGACGATGTGTTGCGCAATTGCAGACGTGTATTCACCATTTGATTTAAAACAGGCGTTTAAGTTACAATGTTCTCTCATTCGAGTAATTAACCGTCTGGTCGATCGGCCTACGTAAGTTGATCGACAACTTGCGCATGTATATTGGTAAATAATATTTGATATCGACATTAACGGCTGTTTCTCTTTGATTGCTGGTAAAGGCAAGTGTGTTACCCTAAATAACACTCGTAGTTTAGCTGCATTAAATGTGCGTGTTAATGCTGCTTCAACTTTCTTTTGTGCCATTCGGGAAACTGCATCCACCTTAAAGGGAATGTTTAGGTAAACTGTTTTCTGGTCCGTAATACGCCTGTTTCTGTTTCGGTTTCGTTTTAATGGAGAGCCCTTTATCTCCAATGTTGCCTGTGTTTTTTCTAAAGCAACTAGAGGACACATCATTAAAGAGTGACATAAGTAAATGTGCTCAATATATACAGTACGTGGATGATATATTTCTTGTCTAAAAGAACAGGTCGCGGTCACGATCACTGCTTCAAAGTTTCAATAAAGCACATAAGAATATCGGCTTCACGTCAGAGCACGAGAAAGATGATCGTCTGCTTTTCCTACATTAACTATTAAAGACACTAATGGTAAATTAAACAGAACAATTTACCATAAACCAACATGGTCTGCACAGTATTTGCATTACAGCAGTTTTGTGCCATTTCAATATAAATTATCAACAGTTCGTGGTTGCTTTTCAAGAATTGACGGGTTGGTTAGTCAAGATTCAAATGAAAACGAATATAATGAAAAAATTAACGATTTAGTGTCTAATGACTATCCCAGGCAATTAATTGAATCAATTTTTAAAAAGGGAAGTAAACAGAAACAGACGTATTACGGGCCAGAAAAGAAAACAGTCTGCCTGAACATCCCATTTAAAGGGGATGCACTTTTCAGAATGGCACAAAAGAAAGTTGACGCGGCATTAACACGCATATTCAATTCAGCTAAACTACGAGTGCTCTTTAGGGTAACACACTTGCCTTTATCAGCAATCAAAGAGAAACAGCCGTTAATGTCGATATGAAATATTATTTACCAATATTCATGCGCAAGTTGTCGATCAACTTACGTAGGCCGATCGACCAGACGGTTAATTACTCGAATGAGAGAACATTGTAACTTAAACGCCTGTGTTTAATAAAGTGGTGAATGCACGTCTGCAACTGCGCAACACATTGTCGAAACATCGCACGTATTTTCTCCAGACGTAGCATACAAAATAATTACTAAATGCAATAACAAAAGGGAGCCAGCTACATACGAAGTCTTATCGATAGAAAAATCACAGCGGATTTATGCAAGCAGAAGAAGCATGTTCAGACATTGAGCTTGAACTGGATATGAGGCACGCAATTGATTGGTTCTGGTTTTTCATACTCTCTCATGTTCACATATTTCTATCTAGTTTTGTTTTCCAATTAATATATAATGATATGTTCATTAGTAGATACTTGAGGAGATAATGCGCAAAAAATGTTTCTTGTATCTGATAATTTCTTTTGCAAATAGGAAGGGTACAGTGAATATATATGTGTGTGTATAGGAAATAAAATTAAATAATTATTGATTACGTGGTTGGTGGTAACAATTATTTAAATTAAGCTTGAGAACTTGAAGTAAACAGCTATCCCATTGTGTTTAACCAGCCATCGAACAACATAACAAAACTCAGTCGCAACGCACTGACGCGTTTCGATCTTCCATGATCATCATCAGAGTAAGACGGCAAATTCACTATGGAGGATCAAACCGCAATGCATATACATGGAAAGCAAAATTGGATATGAGGCTCTCACCTCTGGTAGTCTTACATACATTATACGTGAAAGGAAATATCGGCTGCACGATTTCTTTGCCGTCACGAATATTCGATGTTTGTAGCTTTCTCCACCTATATATATATATATATATATATATATATATATATATATATATATATATATATATATATATATATATATATATATATTACAATTAAACAATAACTGATTGCGCGGGCGGTGGTAACAATTCTTTAAATCAAGTTTTCGAGCTTGAAGCAAACACCAATCCCATTGTATTTAACCAATCGTCGAACAACATAACAGATTTCTTCTCTGCGGCCTTATAAATATTTAGCCGGGCCTACAGATTTTCTAATGGTTCAAAATTATGTTTAAACTTTTTCTCTAGGCGTTTGATCATTTGCTTTTATCTCTACCATAGCTATGTTTGAGCGCGTCAAATGTTTTCTATCTTCACCAACTGTTTTACTTCATTATCCAGAACCTCACGTATGCTTAACTGTTCCAAAGAATGTGTTTAATTATCCTCCAATAGCCGGTTTTCTGCCCGCTAAAATTCCATCTTTTTACGAATTTCTACTGCATTTGATTTTGTTTCATGTCTAACCTCCATTTGGCGAATTTTCTGTAGCTATGGTAAACTAATCATGTTCAAGATTAGCTTCCAAAGAATCTAATGTTTGCAAATAAAAAATATTATATTTCTACTTGTCAATCAATGGTTGTGCCTTTTTGCTTACATGCGTAGTGATTAATCAAATTAACACACTATTTTCAAACAAATTCTCAAAGATTTGTTTACTAGGCAACGATTTAAATTGACATGATTACATTTAAATCGAGTTTTCGAGCTTGAATTAAATACCGATGAAGTTTTATTCAATTGCACGCATTGACGTGTTTTGACCTTCTATAATCATCAGCAGAGTACGACGGCAAACTGACTAGCGAGGATCAAATCGCAATGTATATCGAAATCAACATAAGTTATGAGGCCGACAATTCCAGTCAGGTACAATGTATTCGAGACAACTAGAGATGATAGCCGCACATCTAATGTTGGTTTTCATATATATAGAGAAGAGATATATATATATATATATATATACATATATATATATATATATATATATACATATATATATATATATTTATATATTTATATATACAAGGCCTATATATTTTTTTTTTGTAAATCATTTATTTATATATGCATTGCGGTTTGATCCTCGCTGGTCAGTTTGCCGTCATACTCTGATGATGATCATGTAAGGTCAAAACGCGTCAGGGTGTGCGACTATTGTCCGTTATGCTATTTTGTTCGACGACTGTTTAAATACATTGTGATTGGTGTTTACTTCAACAGATTTGGCATTAATAAATAGAAATATTTTATCGAATGAAATAAAATTTAAAATGTTTATAATATGGATTAGACCGATACTAGAGTATGCTGCCGTATCTTGGAATCCATTAAAAAGGGTTTGTCCAATAAGATAGAAGCTGTACAAGGAAAGGTTTTGAGAAAATTGGCCCTATCTCATGCACTATATACGCTACTAGATTACAGTTTGTATCACTGCAAACTTTATGGTTTCTGAGGATGTGCTATTGCATAAAAGTTTTCCATTTGAACCAGTGGACTGATGCCTATATGAATCCAATAAGAAAGAGTCATGAAGTTGTAACTAGATATGGACATTTGGCAATATCTCAAATGATCTCAAAAACTTATATAATTATGTAAAATAAACGTCAAAGTTACATTTGAAAGGAAATATTGCTGTCAGTAGAATGCTGTAGCTATGGGAAGCTTCATTGCTCCTCTCCTGCCAGATGTATACATACTCTACCTTTAGAAATCGAAACTAAAAGCATTATAGACCATTGCGCACATTACAAAATGGATGTAGATGGTATATCGAATTCCTCAAGCAAGCCAGTTAAGCCGATCTAGACATAAAATTTACTCTAGGGATAAAGAAACGT
The DNA here is from genome assembly GCA_029291075.1 of Eudiplozoon nipponicum. Taxonomy (NCBI): domain Eukaryota; kingdom Metazoa; phylum Platyhelminthes; class Monogenea; order Mazocraeidea; family Diplozoidae; genus Eudiplozoon; species Eudiplozoon nipponicum. The sequence continues at coordinate 26,957 of JAQBSW010004997.1, read as the reverse complement.
AATATTTTCCCTACTGGGATATCCAACTCACACGAGAAGCAAATGATGATTTTACATTGGAAATACATAATCTCCTTTACCGGGGCAGTACATTCCTTACAACAGTAATGCGACAAAATCTTGCACAAGAAACCTAGTTAACGGCCTAGCAAACAGAATTAGTAAGATCTGCTCTGAACACAAGATTCAAGAAGAACTGAGCTACCTGAAGAACGTTTTGATAAAATAAAGCTACTCGGAGTTGTTCATAGATGTCAAAATCAGATCATGTCTGATTCGTACTACAGAGAATGCCGTAAAATCGGCCTTACCGATTTCAGTGGTTGAATAGAAGCACAAAGGAGAATTGGTGGTTATGCTATGAATGCAGACTTGTTTTTAAAGTGCATTCTAACACCAGAAAATTCACTGAACATTTTATTTTATAAATAATATAATTGTGGCGAAAATGTCAAAATAGTATTGATCCTGACTGAAAAGTAACTGCGCAAAAGAAATTTAAATTTACCTTCAATATATGTGATAATAAATAACGTTAAAAAAATATTTCACATTCATATTCCTTATATAAGCATTCCTTTTAAATCCTCGCTCAATAAATTAAATGACCATAGAAGTTCAAAGCGTGTCAGTCTATGAGGCTTACCGATGAATTTGTATGTACTTGACTGCATAAAAATGTATACGATACCACAAAATGTTAGAGACGCAGAAGTTTATATTTTCTTGAAAATGCATTGATGTTTAATAAAAATTGCGCAAGCCAGATTACTAGATGGTGCAAGCTATTCAGACCAAGAATGGTAGAATGAAATGTGTCGGATCTAATGAGACCCAGCCATCAACCCGTTTCATGTGAAGCCTCGGGTTTGCTCTAACTTCGTAATAACTCAGTGTATAATGGATAGTGACGGAATGAGCGCAAGTGTGACAGATCCGAAGGGCTGATTGCGGTTGTTAAATGGAACTTTGGCCACTGGAATCTTGGCAAATATTGCCCATCAATCCTGGTTGGCAAACTATCAATGAGAGGTAAAACTCTAAATACAAACAATCCCCATTGGCAATAACCGACCTAGAGTTGTTTTGCAGCCCACCTATAACCATGAAAAATGCGAACGATGATAATTCCATAACGACACAAATCAATCGCCGACATATTGCGTAAATTAAATTCAAATTTATTTACGTTGCACCAATGGGAAAAAAGCAAAATTGCCGTTTAACCACGTTTAACCACGTTTAACCAATAGTATGCAAGTACACATTGCATGCTATTTAAGCACGGTAATTTACCATGCAATCAGTTGTGGCATTTATATATAATTAAACGAACATTGGTTGCGCGGGTGGTGATAACAATTATTATAATCAAGGTTGCGGTCTTGATATAAACACCTGACCCATTAATTACTTACATATGTCAGTATAAACTAAGAATTGTATAGTGTAGAAAAGGCAATTCATCCAGTAGACCGGTTTCGTCCTTATTGGGAACTCATCAAGTACTGGCCAGAATTTGCCGCGGACAGGATACGAACCTGGGCACGTCTGCTTCGGAATCTGGTGCTCTAACCACTGAGCTATCCTGCCGCACACTACACTACACACAATTTTCAGTTATATACTAACTAATGTAACTTGGTTAGTCAATTTTTCCTTTAGGTGGAGCTCATATGGCATCCATTTAGACCCAAAGTTCCAACTAACCATGCCCAATCTGTCATTACTGAACAGACACCACATTACATGGGAAAAGGGTATTGAAATGAACATTTATATAATTAAACGAACATTGGTTGCGCGGGTGGTGATAACAATTATTATAATCAAGTTACATTAGTTAGTATATAACTGAGAATTGTGTGTAGTGTAGTGTGCGGCAGGATAGCTCAGTGGTTAGAGCACCAGACTCCGAAGCAGACGTGCCCAGGTTCGTATCCTGTCCGCGGCAAATTCTGGCCAGTACTTGATGAGTTCCCAATAAGGACGAAACCGGTCTACTGGATGAATTGCCTTTTCTACACTATACAATTCTTAGTTTATACTGACATATGTAAGTAATTAATGGGTCAGGTGTTTATATCAAGACCGCAACCTTGATTATAATAATAGTTGTGGCATTTGCCTTCTACCTGCTTCACGCGTGTGCGTTCTGTCGGCTGTCAATACGTGTGCGCTCTGTCGGCTGTCAATACCTACGCTGGTGATTTGATAGTTTCACCAACAACTAACTACATCCGTGACTCATCTTGTTGCGGGATACCGGAGAGACGAGCCAATTGAGTGCAGGACCTGCAGGACACCATCCACAACGCGATCACAGCTCAACCACGGGAGCGACAACTCAACCAGAGTCCACCCAAGGCTCTAGGACATCTTCAACTCTGAGGACTTCAAGAGAACGCATTACCAGGCCCTCTTAAGGGCCCCCATATCAGTAACTAATCTCTATTCAGAGCACCTTAACCGAGTTTGTAACGTCGTACGGCATTTACTTGAAGCCGGGGCGTTTACATATAAGCATTCCTTTTAAATCCTCGCTGAATAAATTAAATGACCATAGAAGTTCAAAGCGTGTCAGTCTATGAGGCTTACCGATGAATTTGTATGTACTTGACTGCATAAAAATGTATACGATACCACAAAATGTTAGAGACGCAGAAGTTTATATTTTCTTGAAAATGCATTGAGGTTTAATACAAATTGCGCAAGCCAGATTACTAGCGGGTGCAAGCTATTCAGACCAGGAATGGTAGAATGAAATGTGTCGGATCTAATGAGACCCAGCCATCAACCCGTTTCATGTGAAGCCTCGGGTTTGTTCTAACTTCGTAATAACTCAGTGTATAATGGGTAGTGACGGAATGAGCGCAAGTGTGACAGATCCGAAAGGCTGATTGCGGTTGTTAAATGGAACTTTGGCCACTGGAATCTTGGCAAATATTGCCCATCAATCCTGGTTGGCAAACTATCAATGAGAGGTAAAACTCTAAATACAAACAATCCCCATTGGCAATAACCGACCTAGAGTTGTTTTGCAGCCCACCTATAACCATGAAAAATACGAACGATGATAATTCCATATTGCATCGGTCGTCGCGCAAATTGAAATGGTCGCCTTTACTGCTGGGTCGTGCAGGGTAGATAAAAGAAATCAGACTACTGCAAACACCTTCACCTCCAATTCTGCCTTTTTTCCTCTTTTTTCTCTTCTCAATCTAACTATAAAGCTCGTTTAGATGCAATGAATATGGTGGCTGCTGATCACATCACTGAGCTCAATATCGGACTGTCTACTATCAAACATAGTTCAATGAAACTACAAATACTTAACCCTAGGTTAGGTTTTAACAACAGTGCATTTATTGTACAAATATAAAAAAAAACAGGACAACAGCAAACTTTTGCATGTACGTTGGACAAATCATAAATCGGCATATTTCGCGTATCGAAAACCAGAATGCGAAATCCTACGAGCATTATAGTACTTGTTGCACAGTTCTTATCCAAGAGTTTATTGGCTTCGTACCTCAAGTTTCCAGAGTTTTCTCAATCCTGTAAGTTGGGCGTCGTAATTGTCCATAACTCACGAGTTTAAGTTTGGCTAACTGAATGGATACCTGTAAATAGCTGACTTGGTACAGCACGCTCAAATAAATCTACTAAAATCAATAATATGCTTTATTTAACGACGCTGGCGATAAAATTTATGAAGTTTTGACAATCGTTTTATTAAAATATTGAATGTGGAGATCGTGTCACTTGCTCAAAACCGAAAGATGTTTCGCGACAGCGAATTGATTAATTACGTAGCCATTTTGTGCCCACAGACAATTTTATGATTATTAAATAAAATGGACCGGAAATATCGGCTGCACTTTTTATATTCAGTTACGAAAATAAAATTTTGCAGCTTTCACCGAATTCATATATTTTACACGGTTGAAATGTTTTTGTTTGTGCAAGTATTCACAAAAATGATTTTTTTATGATTGTAAACTTTACATCATCTCAAATCACATTTTGTTTGATTGGTAAAGCCATATTGCAAGACAACTACGGTGGAATGACGTACATTTGATTCTCAGCATTTTATATGGTGGTTGAAGTTTTATCCCTAGTCAATTTTACGTCGCTCTTTGAGCATGACCGTTGAGCGTCAAAACTTGTGAACACATTTACCTTAAGATAGTTTTGCAATGATTTGCGTATGGCTAAATCATATCTCTCATATATATATATTCTTTTTAAATGCGAGCCTTGATATAAATGATAGTACCCTTCCTATGTGCAAACATAAGAAGAACTTTTATCAGACACAAGAAACGCTTCTTTCTTATTATCTTCTCAAGTATGTACTAATAAAAACATATTTATATATAAATTGAAATGCAAAACAAGATAGAAATATGTAAGCATGGAGAGAGTGGGAAATAATGCAAACAACCAATCAATTGCGTGCGTCACCTCCAGTTCAAGCTCAATGCCTGAACATGTTTCTTCTGCCTGCATAAATCCGGCTACAATTTGTTTATCCATAAGGCTTCGTATGTGGCTGGCTCCTTTTTGTTATTGCATTTAATAATTATTTTGAATTCCACGACTGGAGAACATACGCAAGATGTCTCGATGATTTGTTGCGCAATAGCAGACGTGTATTCACCATTTGATTTAAAACAGGCGCTTAAGTTATAATGTTCTCTAATTCGAGTAATTAACTGTCTGGTCGACAGGCCTACGATAGTTGATCGACAACTTGCGCACGTATATTGGTAAATCAATATTGATATCGACATTAACGGTTGTTTCTCTTTGATTGCTGGTAAAGGCAAGTTTATTACCCTAAATATCACTCTTAGTTTAGCTGCATTAAATGTGCGTGTTAATGCTGCTTCAACTTTGTTTTGTGCCATTCGGGAAACTGCATTCCCCTTAAATGGGATGTTTAGTTAGACCTTCCTTTTCTGGCCCATAATAAGTATGTTTCTGCTTAATTCCTTTTTTAATAATTGATTCAATTAATTGTCTGGGATAGCCATTAGACACTAAATCGTTAATTAATTTACTATATTCGTATTCTTTTGAATCTTGATGAACCAATTTGTCAATTCTTGAAAAAAAACCATAAACTGTTGATTATTTATATTGAAACGGCTCATAACTGCTGTAATGGAAATACTGTGCAGACCAGGTTGGTTTATGGTAAATTGTTCTATTTAATTTACAATCAGTTTCTTTCTTTAATAGTACATCTAAGAAAGGCAGAAAATCACCTTTCTCGTGCTTTGACGTGAAACCGATATTTTTATGTGCTTTGTTGAAACTTTGAAATAGTGTTCGTAATTTTGACCTGCTTTTAAGGAGAAGGAAAATGTCATCCACGTACCGTATATATTGAGCACATTTACTTATGCCACTCCTTAATGTTGTGTTTTCTAGATGCCCTAGAAAACAAATATAGAGAGAGCTAGAGTTAGAGTGAGATAGACTTTATTATTGATATCATAAAATTTTTATCACCACCCGCGTAAACGGTAATTGTTTAAGTATAAATTTCTTCAATTCAAAACCACTTCCCTAAGTAGCGTGATGTCTGCTCTATACATAAATAATGGATGTGACAAATTGGAACTTTTACTCCAAGGATATTTAACATAGTCTTTAATTTAAGGAAAGTTTTGTAAATAACTAAAGTTAGTGTATCCCAGAAAAACGTGTGTCATATGTGACAGGGTGGCGCAGTGGATAGAGTCACGGTCTATGAAATGAGTATGCCCAAATTGTAGACCTTACTGCGGTAAAGTTCAGGAGATTGCATTATCACGTTTATATCATTTTAATTTATCTAATATCTGAAATAATAAGCATATAATGTTTTACGCCATGCCTCTTTATTTGTGATCAAATAAATAAAATGTGAGGGCGGCGACAATCGTGTTATGAAAAGATTTCAGCATTTGTAGCTAGCCGTGAAACAGTAATCAGCTATAAAAATTAGTTCATATTTCATGTACACCTTATCATAAATTGCATGAGAACGTGTCAAGACGGTGTCGTATAGGCATGTTCTGGATGGTCCACGGGCAGTTTACGGAGTTAGGAGTCGTAAACAAACTAAAAGTCAGACACGTAAAAAGTAAGTAAGGCCGACGCGCATTACAGCTATCACTCCGATAACCGCATTGATAATGGTAATTCCAGATCTGCTTTCGCGATTACTATTTGTAATTAATATTTGCACGCACTATACTTAATTACACCTATTTTCCCACTAACATGGAGTTCCCACATACAGATAAAAGCCGCCAATAGCCAGTCAGTCAAAACTCAAAGCTTCGCAAATCTCAGACTTTCATTTGGCTTACGACGTGTATTCCCATAGACGGTTGTCATCGCGGAAGTACATAATTGCATATTTGGCCTAGATCTTCTGGCGAAGTATGGACTGTTAATTGGTACAGAAAAAGTACCTTGCAAGGCGCAGTTACGAATTTAATTGTGCGTACCTTTTTTAGCAATGAAAATATTACAGTTTTTACTCGAAAGCAATGACTCGCTCGAATCCGCTCATCCACAAGTACGCTATGTCGTCAAAGGTTTTCCAAAGATTAAGATCATTAAAATATCAGATCCCATCATTACAGCTAGAATGATTTCATCGCACCATATTGCAACTAAAGGCCCGCCAGTCTTTGCCAGAGCTCCACTCAGACCAGAGAAATTTAAAGGCAGCCAAGTTCATTTTTGGTCAGATGCCGGAGGGCGGTATTAGTCGTTCTTATTCTTGTCCATCATCGGTACACATGCAAGCTAAGCAACAGATTGGTGATTAGAGATTATGTGATGATTAATATGCCCTTAAAATGTTACTTTTCCTGATTGGTATCCAACTGACAGTGTGAAAGATATCATTGATGAAGTTGGCCAACATAAGTTGTTTACATTGCTTTTCATTAAATCAGCATTACATAAGATACCGCTAGAAGAAGAGAGAATAGCGCAAAAAACTGTCATTATCCCTGTTGGGTTATTTGAATATACGTGTATACACTTTGGTTTATTCAATGCATCCGAGATATCTCAGACATTTATTAACGAGGTATTAAAGGAACTTCAGTGCACCCATTCTTATGTTTATAATGTGATTATAGCCTCCGAAGATTTATTAAAAGATTTAACCGAAATTTAACTGAATCTAACTTGTATTTGTCACTTGTTTTCTTGTTTTAATCATGGAAAAATTTGTATGGGCACAGAAACAAGTACTGGAGCAGAAATAGCGTTATAATTACTCTAAAAGACAAAGTTGAAGCTAGCAGATTACAACTAAAAAACTGCGCCGGTTTCTTGGCATGTTCAACTATTATCGAGCTTTTAGTCCCATAATGACGTAACCACATACATCTCTGACAATATATATCGAACATCTGAAATCGCTGATGTCCGATTCGTGTCCATTTTGGGACGCATCCGATCAGCTAATGTTTAAACTTATTAATTATTTTCTTGCGCAACACCTATATTTCATGCTATTGAGCAGAATATGCCTTTGAAAGTTTGCACTGACGCATCCGATGTAGCCCTCGTTACTATACTCAAACAAGTAGTCGAGTGTGAACCGCATCCAGTAGCATTTTATTTTAAAAAATTTAAAGGCAAAGAAAGTAAATATTCGACAATTCCTTCCTACATTTTGAGCGATATATTTTGCGTCATCACTTTGAAGTAAATATCGATAATGCGTCATTTGCAGAAGCATTACAGAAAGGTTCTCTAAATTATCCGCAAAGAGCAATTCGGTAGATGATCCGCCTCAATGGTTTTAATTTTAATATCTGTCATGTTAAAGGTGAAGAAAATGTTATGGATGATTGTTCATCTCTCATTTAAATAAATTTAATTCTATCAGAATTCCAAATTGTCGCTATGGTACGACATTCAGAAGAAGCTGCAGACAGACAAAGAACTCACCTCATGAAGAGGAAAGTTCCCAGACCGATTTACCAAATTCAAACAATGCGATGCGTAGGTCATGTTATATTATTTTGAAGAAAATTCGACTAGATAAACTTGGCTTCCACGGAACAGTCACCGCCCGGTATCTGATGAATACCATAATCTGAGCCATCCTGATGTATATGGTATGATAAATTTATTACAAGAACGTTTATTTTGGACGACCATTCGACGAGATATTCCGGAATAGGATAAAGTACGCCGACCATGTCAACTCTCAAAAGTCTTTTGTCACAATCACTCAGAATTAACCTGTTTCGAGCTGCCTCTCGATCGTTTCAGAATTATCCATTTTTAAATTCTTACTCTTTCAATACTGCATGATTATAATTAATCGTCATACAATATGTACGAAATATATTCACTATCTAGCTATGAATCAAAAACTATTACATATAGGCTTTTGCTGCCCTGGGTGGCAAGATTTTAAGTACTAGATGTGATAGTTACGGACCAAGGCGCCAATTTCGTGATGCGCATTTCCAAAGATAATTTATTATTTCTGGGATTTGATATAAGAAGAGCAACGACGTGCTATCCTAAATGTAGCGATATTGTGGAACGAGTACATAAGAGGCAAAGTTATGTTCATCTTGTGAGCAGTCTGACAGGTTTACCAAACTCACATTAGTACCACTTGTCATGTGATCTATGTGCCGTGATAGTATAAAGGCATCAGTTGCACAGGTCACATTTGGTCGCAGTCTGCATCTCCCCGGGTATAATGTGCGGTTTTGAAGTTAATGATGAGCCACCAACGGTAGAAGTTATAAAGCCACAACAGCATGTACTAACAATTCTGTATCCCCAACCTATCAGTAAACAGCATCCACTAATTATTTTTTCGAATGCATATTTCTAAGCTAGATTATGTCGACATTGACTCAATAAGGTCTGAACTAAAGCCAAAGTATACCGAGCCTTATCCGATAATTAAGCACGGCCTAATACCTTTCTTGATTGTCTACAATGGTATTCGTAAAACAGTATTAGTTGATCGACTGAGGTTTTCATTTAAATTTATTATTTGCATTTGAATTATGACAAGAAATAATGATAAAAACAGGTGTCGCCATAATGTGAATTGTTAAAAATTATGTCGAATTATATTATGAAAACTAGCATGAAAGGAACACCGCACACTCAGGAAATAAAACACGACCTCGTTTTACGAGTTCGATTAAACTTGACGTAGAAAACATCAATTTTGTAATGGGTGAGGAAGTACCATCCCCAACATGTGCACTCCACATAGACCTTTCTCAGGGCCCTTTCTATTTCTAAATTTTCAAGAAATATATATTTATGTGACTTTTGAGTCTATTTGTGCTCATTCTCTTATGCTCAGATTAAAATGTTCCTTTATTTATTGCGTAATCTTTTTAAACTGTCTTATTCAATTATTTAAGTTACTCACTTATTAAATAGGACGCAGGCATGATTAGATTGAGCTTTTTATAGAGACCTTTGTGTTTTGTCCTTAGCGTTAGCTATATTATGAAATGACTAATATTAATTTATGCTGATATGTTTTTTGACTTTAAATATTAAATATATTTTGCGTACGAAATTTTACGCAACTCTGAATGGTGTTACTATTCAACATTATTGGATTTTGCTACAAATGAACATTAATCTCGTTGGCATATCGTTAAATTGAAGGTCCGAAATAGTAAACATCCAATATTTATGCCTTTTCTTTTTATAAAAGCAGTATACGGGCGGACGACAATTGTGATATCAGAATATTTCAGCATTTCAAGAAAGCCGTGGAACTGCATGATATTCATATTTATTTAGTTGGAAATTTGTGTTTAAAGCGATGACACATTAGCTCCACATTAAAGAAAGGCTAATTGAGAAACATTAGTTAGAATATAACTGAAATTTCTATGTAATGTGCGGCAGAGTGGCTCAATGGTTAGAGCACCAGATTCCGAAGCAGATGTGCCTAGGTTTGAGCTCTATCTACGGCATATTCTGGACAGTACGCAATGAGTTCCCAATAAGGATAAACCCGGTATACTGGATGAATTGCCTTTTCAACACTATACAATGCCTAGTTAATACTTAAAAATGTATGCCATAATGAGTCAGGGGTTTATATCAAGATTATAAACTTGAGTATAGTAATTGTTATCAACGCCCGCGCAATTAATGTTCATTTAATTACATAAATGTTAAATTCAGGAACATTTCCCCATGCAACATGGTGTCTGTTCTATAATGAAAAATTGAGAATGTTTAGCTGGAACGTTGGGTCTGAAGCGATGTAATATAAGCTCCAGCATATGGAAAGGCTAACCGAGATACATTAGTTAGTATATAAGTGAAAATTGTGTGTAGTGTGCGGTAGTGTGGCTCAATGGTTATAGCACCATATTCCGAAGTGGCCAGGTTCAAGCCCTGTCCACGAAAAATTCTGGATAGTACGCGATGAATTTCAATTAAGGAAGAAACCGGTCCACTGGATGAATTGCCTTTTCTACACTATAAAATGCCTAGTTTATACTGAAAAATGTATTTAAATAATGGGTAAAGTTTTTTATCAAGATCGCAAACTTGATTGTAGTAACTGTGTTGAGTCTGTTCTTTAATGAAAATTTGAGTTTGCACGTCGTTATATTTCACGTCGAACGAAAAGCCACGTAGACTCTAATTGTAGGAAAGTTTAACCCAAAAACTTAAGTTAGGCTATCACAGAATAGAAAGTGCTGTGTCGTTATATATTTGTTGTCAATATTAACTAAGCATAGCATCAGTTAGAAAAGGCCGTTTATCAAGTAGACCGATTTCGTATTTATTTGGAACGCATCAAGAATCGTTGTGAATTTGCCGAGGACGAAATTCGAATTGGGACACATTTGCTTCAGAGCCTGGGTCTCTAACAGCTGTCCCATCTGTGCTTCACATTGCATGCAATTTTAACTCATATACTAATTTATGATTTTTGTTTATCCTTTCCTTCAATTGGAAACAATTTAGAATTACTTCCATTTGAATTTCTAACCACTTAACATTTGTCATTATAAAACAGAAATCATGTCACTTGGGAATTTTATATACTAGTGTAGTTTAATAGCAGGGTTTTTAATTAAAACTATAACGTCTCCATATATTAGACATTCCATTAGGTAACATCTACATCTCCGCCAGTAAACTGGTTTCGTCAATATTGGGAACTTTTCAAGTTTTACCCAGAATTGCAGCAGCCGACGCTATGAACGGTGATATCTTGTTGAGTGACGAATAAGGTATAAATATGTCTACTTGATAAATTTCATTTAATAATTTTATGCGGTTTCTAGTTTATACAGACGAAATTTATATTGTATCATCCTGTTAGATTACTTTAAATCAATATAACTTCACCGGTGGCATTTTGTGGCGACCAGATGGAGGTTTAGATTAAAAATGTTTCCATATATGCTCCACATGATGGAAAATCTCACTTGGCAGCATAATGTTTTATATATCTAACAAATATGTTGTGCACGGTTTAGATGACACAGTGGATGGGTTTCGAGTATCCGAAGGAAATTTGCCCCCGTTAGTGGCAATAAATATGATACCGGACTTCTGGTTAGCTTGGATTTTGTGTATTATGCAATGTATAATTTATATTGGCAAAATGTATATGTACCTATTTTTTTAAACAAAACACATTTTGCTTATCCATGTGTTAAAACGGGTGATCGTCAACGATAATATCCCTGAAATAATACAAATAACCAGCCCCATTTTTGTTTCATATACAGACGCTCAACTTATAGAGGAATAAATTCTTAACTGATGTGATGTATCTTCCATCGATAGGTTGCGTAATAAGGGCGAAGTCATAGTTTTTTGTAATATTTATCTGATTTTTTTAATTTTTCGCGATGCTTTGGTTGAACAATCGATATCTATTATATTTTTAATTCAGGACATCAGCTTTTAGTGCAGTATAAACGTATTTTTGTCGCAAGTCGAGAGAAATTGCTTTAGAAACTCATTTCAAGTGGAATGCACCGGTCGGTAAATCAGTGTACTGCAATGTCCTATCGAACTATAGTTTATTACATTACGCTGAGCACGTAAACATACCTTCATTAATAGAGTTTATTAGTATGATAATTTGGTTGTGTTGCTTTTCAGCGCTTAGCTTTGTTTTTTACTAGAAGATAGGTTATCTTATTCAAGTTTTCAATAAATTCTTAATTAATAATTAAAACATTAGACATATTTGAAGTATGAAAGTATGAGGAGCATGATATAAGGCGATTTGGATATCTAATATGAATTTGCTCCAAAAACTATAAAATTTTGCCTGTCTCCAATTGAAGACTACGATTTTGGCCTGCATAAGAGGACGGTGTTTTGTTTTTCAACTTTTATTCCTAAAAAACCCAAAAGCCTGTATTTTGACTTCATTGGGAAATACTAGGAAGCAGTAGTTCTAGCCAAATTAGATAAACTGCACCGGCAGTTTAGGGAAATTAGCCTTCACTATAAATATATGACTCTAACGACGTGTCAGTAAAAAAATGTCGAGGTGGCAAATTTTACTGCAAAGAAAATATTTAGTTCATTACAGACAGGATAATATGAATGCTAGTGCAAGCACTATCGTATTCGGGATTTTTGGTTTAATTGGTCAACACGAAATAAAATTAAACACAAAATTTTTATCATAAATCATATCGTGTCCTATTAAGGAGGGAAGATCTACATGTATCTGCACATCCGTTTTGTCAGACAAACAGAAAATGTTAAGGACTTTTGAAAAATACATCATTATATAGTTATTTAAACAAGATTATTTATAGAAAATATTGGCTTACTTACATTGTTTAGATTACATTGAACATAACTTGGATAAAATCATTTCCAATTATTATCATGTGATTCCCGCTCGATCATGTCAACTTTCAAGGATTTACCATGCGAAAATGCAAAAATGCGAATAATTTACCTATAAATTTCTTATTCCCATGTTCACTGGATCTAGTTTGGTCAAAATAGTTCGCATTGTTTAAAATAACTGTCATTTTTTTAATTTTTCGATTTATATTGAGATAATACCTTGGTTATGGCGACACACCTGCTGATTGTAAAAAAAACGTATTTGTATTATGTTTCTTGTGTGTTGGCAAATGTTACTATTAGATAGTACGGTGACTAGATAATATTCGTAACGCGCGTTTTCTGTGCCTACTTTATAGTTATTTATATTATATTTCTGGCTTTCTCGTTATCTAAACCGTGATTCACTTAAGAAAATAAAATACTTTTCCTCAAATTCAAATAGACATTCGCAATTGACACTGACAATAATGTTGTGTACGCGTTATCAGTATAAACTAAAAATTTCGTCAGACGGATAAGGTAATTCATCCATTATTTATTTACTTCATCCTTTATAGAAATAACAAACATTGACATGCGAATTATGTATTGTACACCTAGCATCAAAGTAGAACGAGAAGAATGTGTTAAAATCAGCATGCACATAAGGTAAAATCTCATGTCCACATTCGTTTCGCTCTTACTGGCGATTAATCAATAGGAACAGGTACTTCGCCGTATACCAACTATACATTTGGGTGAGGAATATGGAACAATTTGACTTTTAAATCAATTAGACGAATGTGTATACACGCAGTAGTGGAGTAATTTCATTTATATTCTTCTAAAATGTAAATTCAAAGCCAACTATAAAAAATTTATACCGAACCTCTAAAGAGTACCAACATTATGGTTGCCTAGACGGTACATAATACCAGCACTATGTGTGCCGATTGGATACATGGTACCAACACTATAGTTGCCCTGCCAGTACGTGGTTCCAACATAATGGATTTCAAAACATGCCAAATTTCACCAAAATTGAGAAGTGAATCTACTTCTGAACACCTGTTACTCCAGCAAATCCACACACGCTGGAATTGGTCGATATCAGTAATCCTTTTACACGATAATCAAGCCATCATTTAATTAAAGATATAACAGTTATATACCGTTTGTGGCAGAGAACTACTACATATGCAATTGTGTATAAGTTGCTGCGCACCTAGTAACAAATTAGTCCAAATATGATCAGAAGAATAAACAAAATTCAGCATGAACGGAGGGTATAATCTCATGTACAATTACGTTTCATGCTTGCTTGCGACTCGTCAGTAGAAACTGGTACAAACATGCTACATTTTTGGACATGCAATGTGAGACAATAGGACAATGCAATCTCCTTTGCGACTGTGTATACAATCAGTAGTGAAGTTATCTTCATTTAAAGTATTCACTAAGGCTACTTCAAGGTTATTTCAATGCATGTCATATATGTCAAACCTCTTAAATGTGCCAACGCAAAAGTTTTCAAAATAACAAAACTATAGCGCCGGCTCCTACTGATGAGTCGCCAGTAAGCACGAAAGGCATTTGTGCGTGAAATTATACCATTCGTTCATGTTAATGTTAGTATATCCTTCTGGCCCTATTTGAACTGATTTTTTACTAGATACTTAATACTTAATACGCATTCCACCCAGTGGACCAGTTTCGTCCTCATTGGGAACTTAACTAGGTTTCAAAAATTTTACCCGAGCACATTCGCCATTGAGCTAATGACTCTATCCATTGTTTCACGCGTGCTGCACACCCCAAATATTTTTTAGTTAAGATTCTATTTATGTGGAACCTATTTTGAATCTACTAAAATTTGAATTTATAAACAACCGCACACTATCTATCACTATGCGACAGACATCATGGCACTTAAAAACGTTAAATTCAGTTTAAGTCATGCGGCTGTAGTTTTGGCGATATAATGATATCATTATAACCTAAACATTACTTTGATTAGATAACGTAAGTCATCAAGTAGGCGCGTTTTGTAAACTCGTCAAGTATTTTCAAGAATTTGCCGCGTATGAGCCTCAAACTGGAGCTCATTTGCTTCGGAATCTTGGATTCTATCAGTTGCCCAACACAGGCCGCGTACAACCAGCTTATGATTTTTTGGTTAGTCTTACTTTCAAGTAGGACCTATTTTGAATCTCTTAAGACCAAACTTTCTAATTAGCCACCCGCAAGTTTTTCATTATACAACAGACACGATGTCACTCGGAGAAGGTATAATGGATTGAAGTGTAAAAACAGGATTTAAATAAAACATTTTGCCGTATAAACTAAACATTGCCTTAGGTAATAAAGATCATTCATTCAGCAGACCGATTTCACCTTTATTGAGAATTCGTCGAGTACACTATACAAAAACCGCTTTACATAAATTAGCAAGCACCCGCTTAATTGTTTTAAATATTCCACCAAAAGGATATTTTACTCAGCTGTCCACAAATTGCGCAAACCGAAAAAACGTTTCTTGCATCCAGGCGAACCCGAATTCCTATTGAATCAATGCCAGATAATACTCGGTCGCAATGGCGAGAAACTGAAGTAAAAAAAGTTCCGCCAACGGTGTCAATACCGTGACAGAATCGGACAACAATATATAAGCCATCATCAATGCAATTGGCGTACATGTGCTGGTACCTGGAGGACAAAGTATAACTTATGAACAATTCGATTTAAAGGCCAAAAGTCAGACAACTTCATTGGTTTGCGCAATGGCCAACGAAGCCTGAACAAACTCAATCCACCATCTCCAAAATAACCAAATCGGAATCATGACATTTTAAATCAATAACAATAATTTTTACGCGATCACAGATATACAAACAGGCATATACGCACACGTACTCACAAATCAACACGTAATTTGCCTCATAAAAAATAAAGGAAACCTAAAAATCATACCTAGTTTCATACACATTATCAAAAGAAAACTGCGAATTTATATAATTGAAAGATTATAATTTGCAGTTTTTGCGAATTAAATTGGGCACTACCCATAATAAACACAGACTTTGTTATTAAATATTTTCTTTTATATAAAAATACAATTTTTGTGCAGCAGCTGTACTTGATTTTTAACTCAAATAGATTTTAATATGCCTTAAATTGTGCGTATGTATCAGAGTTTGAGTGAAATAAAACGTGTTTGGCTTTGCATTGAAAAGAAATTTCTAATTTGCTTTAATTCTATTAAATAAGTTTTGGCATGTGCTAATATACAATTCGCGCATCTGTTCCGTTTATTTCGCTCAGTTTTCCGATATCTAGCGATATTTGTCGCTGCTAGCATTGCAAATTTGTAGATTTGATGATCAGCCTTGGGCTTTTTTAGAGTCAATAACATTGTTGGAGCTGGTTTCGCAGCGTTCGACCCAACTTAATCGCAGTTGTTGGTAAATATTATTATAAATTAATGTTTCAAATGTTAGATCGACAGTTATCACATTATATATATATATATATATATATATATATATATATATATTTGACAGTATAAATAAGTAGAGTAGGATGTAGTGTAAAGGCAGATAGTTCTTCATTTAAATCAAGTTTGCGAGCTTCAAGTAAACACCAAGCCCTTTGTATTTATCCAGTCGTCCAACAACATAAATAACTACCGCAAGTCATATCGCACTGATACGATTCGACCTTTCATGATCATCAACAGATAACGACGGCAAACTGACAAGCGAGGATCAAACCGCCTTGCATAGGCATGGAAAACAAAATTAGATATGCAGCTCTCACCTCGAGTAGTCTTGCATTCATTGTACGTGACAGGAAATGTCGGCTGCACAATTTCTTTGCAGTCACGAACATTAGCTGTTTGTATCTTTTGCCACACACATATATATGGACAATACAATTGAACAATAATTGATTGTGGTGGTAACAATTCTTTAAATCAAGTTTGCGAGTTTGAAGTAAACACCAATCCCATTATACTTAACCAGTTGTCGAACAATATAACAAAACTACTGCCAGTCGCAACGCGATGACGCGTTTCGACATGTGCACATTGGTTTCGTGCTTACTGGAGAGTACTGAGATTTAACTAAGTATAATTTTGGAAGCAAAATCGAATAAAGCGGGTGAACTGATTTATAAGTGTGCAATAAATTTCTTTTTATTAAAACTTCGTTAGTTTACTATTTGATACAATCCGACTTTAATTTATTAAGCTTTCTGGACGCACAAAGCGAATTATAACTTTGTGCCAGAGGAATTTAGAAGAGGTAAGTCGAACGTGTACGTTTTTTGGTTGCTTGAAAATGATTAATTTAAACTTGCCTCAGACCTTAGACCTAAGCCAGATTACGGTGATAAACGCTTGGCATAAGGTAGACAAAAGTGATATTCCATGATATTACAACATACTTCAAACATATGCAAAATTGACTGGTAGTGTATTTAAAATGAACATTTGTTGCGCGGGTGGTGATAACAATTATTATAATCAAAGTTGCGGTCCTGATATAAACACCTGACCCATTTATTACTTACATATGTCAGTATAAACTAAGAATTGTATAGTGTAGAAAAGGCAATTCATCCAGTAGACCGGTTTCGTCCTTATTGGGAACTCATCAAGTACTGGCCAGAATTTGCCGCGGACAGGATACGAACCTGGGCACGTCTGCTTTTGAATCTGGTGCTCTAACCACTGAGGAATCCTGCCACACACTACACTACACACAATTTTCGGTGTGCGGCGGGAAGGCTCAGTGGTTAAACACCAGATTAGCTGAAGCGACGTGCCCGGTTCGAGATCCTGATCCCGCGGCTAAATTCTGGCCAGTATGATGAGTTCCCAAAAGCACAAGCCGGTCTGCTGGCTGAACCGCCTTTTCTACACTATACATTTCTTAGTTTATACTGACATATGTAAGTAATTAATGGGTCAGGTGTTTATATCAAGACCGCAACCTTGATTATAATAATGGTAGTGTATTTGTGCCAGAAAGGCTTGCAAGAGAAAGATGTGCTACAAACATTTTCAGTCCTGAGGATGTTCCACAAAAATTAAACGGAAACATGCGTTCTGAACATCGTCATGTAAGTTTGAATTTGGTTCATCGCAAAATTAAACTACTCACAATAAGTATGCTAATTAATCAATATTATGAATTTATAAAATATAATTTACTCGTTAGTCTGCCTCCTCTTAACTGATTAAAATTAAATTAGTTTGTCAGCTTATAGTGTATTTGTCATCAATGTTATGCTCGAATAGGTGAATAGATCATTCATAAATTAAGAATTAACCAATGTTTCGAATCAAACTTGTTAAACTTATTCATCGCTCCGTTCAGCATACCTCATACTACTTTAAGCGAAGTTGGCAACCTTTATATAAACATCAATTGCACGGTATTTACACAGTCCTACGTCAAAGCATAACTACGGCGAGTCACACGTACTTTCGCGTTTCAAACTTCTATCATGGTCATCAGAGCACCATGGAAAACCAACTTTTGAGGATGAAACCGCTGTGCGTGTATAAAGAAAGCAAGACAAGGTATGCGTCATTACCTCTAATAATCTCGCATACACTGCATTTGACTGAATAATTCTTTCGCGAATTGTCTTGACAGTTCCAAATGTGAAACGCACAAATACGTATGGTAGACGGTGGTTTGGTTTTGTTGTGTGGCTGGTTAAATAAAACAGGATAGGCATTCATCTAAAAAAACTTGAAATAAATAAATTTTATTACCACCTGCGTAATCAATGATTGCTTCATTTTAAGCTTTATATTTGTTTGATAATTCAATTATGAAAATATTCAACGCAATATAAAATGTGCTAAAAGGTGCAAGGAAGTTTTTGTTAAGTATTTTTGTTACACCAACGAATAGAAACGCGAGACCTAAACCTATTTTCAAAGTTTAGAGTTTATATTTATTACACATTAATTTCTAATAATTTGAATGTGCATATTTTTCATCTCTTAAAACTCGTAAATAAGTTGACGAGTTCATTTATGATTGACAAGAAAATGCATTTCATGGTGTTTTTCTTAAATCAAATTTTCGATCTTGAAATAAGCACCTATCTCATTATATATATATATATATATATATATATATATATATATATATAAATATACTGTGTAAATTTAAAATAGCATGGATATTATAAAGGTACATATATATTTGTAAATATAAAACTTGACATTGTATAATTTAGAAAACGTAATTCATGCAGCAGACCGGTTTCGTCCGTATTAGGATCTGTCCAACATTTAATATATTTAGATTTCATAATTTTAGGACGTTTTACTAAGTCTCACGTAACTAGTAAATAAAACTAATATTTCGATATCCTCTTGTGTTTTTAACTATCGAATTAGAAATGTGCGTTGTGTATGGCATATATCTAATGTTGCAAAACTGACTGGACCCGGATATGATTTCCACAGACTTCCATACGAGAGAGAGCTTGTTATATATATATATATATATATATATATATATTCTTTTTGGAAATACGAGGCTTAAAAAATTCTTAATACCCTTTCCATGCGCAAAAGTAAAAAAGTTTTATCGGATACAAGAGATAGGGTACTATGAACATGAATATATATATATGAGTCATACTCATTTTCTATAGTTCGAATAATAATAATAATAATAATAATAATAATAAATATATTTGAATTCAAAATTTAAACCATCTATTAAAATATATACATCAGGAATGACTTTTACATCAATTCGAACATATTTTATGTTGTATTAATATATAGATTAGGTACCGTATAAACTTAAATTCAATTAATCATGTCAAATATAATATAACGTATCGTTTCATTCAGCAAATATATAAATTTTTTAACTGGTAATAAAAATAATAATAATTCTTTTAACGATATTATGAAAGCTCAAGAAATAAGTCGGCAGAAATTTTATTAGAATTAGTTTTATTTATTTTGCTCCAGACCATACGTGATTATTTGAATATAATTTACAGATGAAAATATGCACATCAGGAAAGTCTCTATATTTGGTAAACGTATAGGATAGAACCTGGATAAACGATTCATTGATATACTAATTAGATACGGAAAAAATGTTTAGCTGAGAAGAGGAACTGGGGAAAATCTTGTGTTATTCTTGATTCAGATCAGATAAATTTGCAAAAAAATATCACAAAAATTTGGTTCCATTTAACCAGTTCTATCATTCAACAAAATTGTGTTCAATGGGTGTGAACGAAGGATATCCACAAAGACAGAGAAGGAGATAGAGTGAGCAAGATGGAGAGTAAGTTTGATTAATAAACAATTACTGATTTGAAAGAAATATCTCAATTGAATCGTTCTTCGGCTCAAACCTCATTCCATAGAAGCTTTGAACATATAAATTAAAAATTAGGAAAGATTAAATAGTAACCAGTTAAAAATGTACAGAATGACCAAATGCGAGTAAACTAAATTGTAATTGTAACGAAGATTAATCGGAAACCTGTTCTAGGCTTACGCAGTCAGATTTACACACCATTTTCAAAGTAGGTGTCTCTTATTAGGTTTGTTTATCAAATCTCATTCCTATTACCCACGTTTTCTGTCAATATATAAAACTTTACTAAGCATAAGGCTTAATAGATTTCTACAGCAGTTACATTCATGATATCCCTACCACATTTTATTTTAGTTGATTTACCAATTAACCTGATTAATCTAGTGCGTTTGTATATTGCAATGTGTTTACAGCCTCCCAGTATATTTGAGTGCCCGTATGTTGAGATTTTCTGGCTAGAATATGCTAAAGGGTGTCAACGGCCCCATCGTTCTCGCTTTTCAAAGGTAAACTTTCAAAAATACTTCGGCATCAGGCAAAAGCTACATTTTCTTAATACTTCCTTCTTAATCTAGTCGAGTGCATTTCATTAACTCTTCTGATAGATTAGATATTTATGCCCATCAAAAACTTTGAATTTATTTAGAGGTAATGCATACATGATTATTTATTTCGGCGCAATTAAATTTTGTTTCATTAAAGTTTGTTTTACTGCAAATCCAAGATATTTCAAATTGTACGCTTGGTAAAGTTAACAGGCTTAAATCTGTTTTTATACTTTATACTGTGTTTTATTAATCAGCACTGTTCAAATAACAGTTAAAATGTTGGCTCAAAATCCATACTAATGTTCTTCGTTACATTTATTCTATAATTTTGTTTTAAAGAATTAGCTTGCAGTTTTGTAAAGCGATAGCTACTTAGAATAGATCATAAAAAACTTGGATGACCATATGCATTTAAACAGTGCCGTGTGTGTCATTAACAGCCGTGACTTGGAATGTTACAAACAAATTTAAATAGATCTCTTTTGCACAGCACTAAAACATACGCCATTTTTTTCCTGTGAATGTGAACTATCTATTTAAAGTGTCCTGCTCTAGAAACCAGAACATAGGCTTCTAAACGTCAGTACTACAATTAATAGTTTACATCAATTTTCAGTCGATGTTACACGACGTTCAATGCCTTCAGAGCGTAAATATCAATTGAAACTCATTTATCACGGATGCATATATGTCGTACACCTGGAAATGACGACGCCATAACGTATCGCAATTCACCTTGTACCAGTCGGTTGCTCATATCAGCCACACGTGTTATATCTAACTTTAACGGTAGCACTACGCACTTATACATGTGAAATCTTTTGTAAACATCTGTTCCAATTACCTGAGACTCAGCTAAGATTCAAGCAAACTCAATATTTTGCCTACTTATTCGACAAAATAGCATATTGATTATACTTTCATGTGATTGATTACGGGCAGATTCGGAAATCTGTTGTGCTGCTGTATTGTTTCTTTGAGGATAAAGTCCAGTTCATGATTGAAATTATGCTATTTTTCTACTTATAGTTAGTTTTCCTTATTAAATTAAAACAAAAAAGAGTTTCATTACGTTTCGAAAAATTCCAAAATAGCGACGTTTAATCACGTTGTTTTATTTTTAGCAGTGGTCAACTTTTAATCCAAAAACGCTCCAATGACTTTATTTATGACTGGTGTTAATAAAGGATAATTTCAACGTTGAAGTTAAGAAAATTATGATGAATACCAATTATGAGAAATCTGCAGATAGAAGTAGAGTCAATAAATAAAGAATTATTGTGCAAATTATGTAACTAAGTGTACGCGCTTTATATGAACAAACTTCTATGAATAATTGGATTCCAATAAAAAATCTTGCCAAGCAAACCGTCTTGCAATCCTACTATGGAATATTTGGTTTGTTGGCTGGCAGAGAAGGTGAATACGATAATCAAAGAACGTAAAAGTATAATGTTTCGCCTAGATAAATCAGCATAATGGCCTCGAACAGCATAAGCGAACATATTAATGGTGATGGAGCCCAGGTGGTATTATACTATCCTCCGGCAGTTTAAAACTATAGTCAACGAAATACTTTCGGACTCCCTTTAAATTTGAATCTATGCTTGAAATTGGTGGGTCCACTGTCTATGGCGCATGTTGAGACTGACTATGTTTTCCCGATGATTAAATTTTACACAATGTATCGATTTTGTACAGCCAAAGCAAATAACAACAGAGTTAATTATAAATTTCTTAGAAATTCGTCGGCAACGTCGCATTTTTGCACTGAAAGTTATGGCTACGGACGCAACGCTGGTCCATGGAGTGCAAATACGTATTCTATACGAACCGATAACATTAGGACTCCACGATCTCGGTAGCATAGCATAAATGTAGGAGCTCTTACATCATCTAAATCAAACAATGTACGCCAACCAGCCAAAAATCTACTCCGGTCGACTAGACATAATTGTCTATTTGCCGGGAGCTGCATCATGATGGCTGTGTTGGCCCTACTGCACTACACTCGTTCAATGACGGTCTGTATAGTGTGAAGATGGACGTAGAGCATAACATCGATTACTGCAACATGCCGGAAACACCACGCTCTCAGGCATTTGATCACCTAAGCATGGTGCCGAAGCCATCTCCTGATTGATGGAAGATTTTCGAGTGGCAAGTGTGATATGGAAAACGCTTCAATGGTTTCATTTATAAATAGTGTAAATGCTGGAGAAGTTCACACGTAAGCTAACGTATTAGGGAGGAGAAATATCTGGATAATCTTGGAGGCAAACACCGAGACGCAGAAATTAATAATAAATAAAGTATTATTATGTAACTTCGCTTTACTCAATGGACCCGCTTTATATGAGCAAGCTACCATAAATTAAATGATTCAAATAAAGTAAGTTTGTGAAGCAAAATATCACTTAGTGAGCTGGTTCTTAGGTTAGTAACACAGATGAATACAACAACCGATGAATTAGTAGTTCTAATGGCTTATCTAGAGAAATCTACCTTTGTCAGCAATAGAGAAATTAGCTTACGGGAACCAACTTACAAGTGCGAATATAATAAAATATTCAGCATTACTGGATTGGTAGTAAAATTAAAGAATGGTTATATTGTATTCCTTTAAATGAAAACCATGTGAAAAAAATAAACTTTTAATATAAACATGTATAGATGCATTCTATACTGTCAAAAAATAATACTTTGTCTTATTGAATAAATAAGTAAAATATGTGCTTATCCAAATAGAAGAAGAAGCAAAATATAGTAAAAAATTAGCGTAATAATTGGTGGTGGAATATTACTTTACCATACGCAAAGAAGACCATCTTCGCCTATTTTCTACAACAAGGGCGGCCTTCATTCTATCGATGATACAAGGATGATCCGCTTGATTATTTAATTGTTACCGTGCAAATTCACGTCCTCAGTTCGCGTGGTGTCTGTTCTTTAATGACTGCTTGGGGGTTATTGATTGAAATTTTATGTCGAAAATTATGCCATATAGGCTCCACTTAAAGGACAGGCTGACCAAAAAACGCTAGTAAGTATATAATTGAAGAATTGTATAGTGTGCAGTGGAGTGGCTCAGAGATTAGAGCAAATTATTCCGAAGCAGATATGCCCAGGCTCGTGCCCTGCCGCAACAAAATCTAGAAAGTACCTGATGAGTTGCGAACCGAGAATTTTATAACAAATGTTTTGGCATATTACTTCTATATGTGCCTAGCAATATTCCATTTCGCCAAACACTAAGCACATTTGTATAATTCACGACTAGCAACCTTGAGGCAAAGAAATTTGGAATGTAATTAGCACAGAAACATAAAAAGTCGACAGATTTCTCAGTTTAGAATACTGTCAGTCATCTGCATTTTTATTTTAGATAAAAGATGATGATGCGTAAATAAAACATAAGTTTAATGACTGGCTTAAATCTCCCAAAAAGTGGTGGATTTTGCCCCCTCTGGCAGGTACTATGATATTTTGTCATGCTTATAATCATTGTAGAAATTTATTAAGATCTATTTTTATTTTTTTTAGTGGTTATCATGATAGCGAAAAACCAAATTTAATAAGATATTTGACTGACTGTTTCTAAACTTATGAAAATAATAACAAAAATATAATTTACTCATACTAACCTTTTATGAACTGTCAATTTATAACTTAATATATTACCTCAATTTTGGCTGCCATCATCATTTTCACCTAGATTAACTTATTAACTATTAATTTAATCAAGGTTGCGATCTCGATATAAACACCTGACACACTATGTACATACATTTGTCAATATAAACTAATAATTATACGGCAGAATATGCAATCCAACATGGTTGGAACTCATCACGTAATGTCCAGAATTTGCCGCGGTCAGGTCTCCAATCTGGGCCGGTCTGTTTAGAAATCTGTTGCTCTAACCACAGAGCCATCCTGTCAAATTTTACACCACACACGCAATCAATGTTCGCCTGACTTCGAAACTATAAGAAAATTACGCTTTTTAGATAAAATAATAATTTTTCTTCTTCCGATGAATTTGTTTGGTCGTCTACACTCCTGTTTCTATATAAAAATGTCAAATCAATCGAATGCGTAGTTCTGAGAGTCTCCACAATTGAAAGTGAAATAAATGTGAGACTATTTACGATTGACAACATTTGTCAGGTCATTTGTTGAAAAATTAGGAGTGATATTAAAGCTCTATTGTCATACATGAGAAATAAATTATATAATTCATTGGATATTTAATTCAATTTCAATGTCTCTTAGAGTTAAATATATACCCATTTTTAAATATATTTTTTATCAGCAGAGAAAATGGCCCATGTATTACTAGTATTCAAAGACGATAATTATCATTATTTTATCTTAACTACAAGTCATTTATTGTAATTAAAAGTCAAATGAATAATGATTCGCACCAGTGAATTGAATGAAAATAATCAGTCCATTAGAAACACGGCAAGCAGACGCGTTATTGCATATTTTTAACTACCTAGGCTAGAACGTATCAACAAATAGCACATTTAAGTGTCTTAATTATGTCGATTATTGATTAACATGAAGAAATAATGGGTTTGCTTGAAAATAACTGAACTATTTGGCATCCCAAAAGATGTTTCATTTACAAACTTAAGAACACAGAACTCTAACCACATTCTTTACTCGGCGTAAGCAGTTGGAGAAATGAATAAATAGGTTTTAAAATGAAACTCTCACAAAAACATGCTAAGTCTGTTCCATGTGTCAATTATCACATTGGGGAGGAATTGTGCAAAATTAAACTTGCGGTGTTCACATGACCCTGTTCAGCTACTTTCATTCCACCAAATTAGTTTTAAAAAAGACGCATGAATCATTACAAACAGGTGGCTAATCCACATTCATCTAAAGCACTATATATTAAAGTTTAATTGTTTAAAAGTACACACGCATTCTGTTTCCGTTTCTCTAATGCAATCACCGAAATAATTTTAAATTACTCGAATATGCCCGAATACAAATAAATGAACTCGCATTGGCGTTTTTAATTGAACGAGTGCATATGGTCAGTTATTACCAAGAATCTGTATCCAGAAATGACTAGAAAATCATTGTTAATTTATATGAATGCATTGACTTCACAGTTCATTATGTGATTACAGTGGAGATTCTACAATGAATTAAACATATTCAAGCTGATAATAATTTATAGACAGCTTAAATAATTAGGTCACAATTACGTCAAATCCCAATTTCTATTTAAAGGAGTCTCAATCTCAAATCACATTGTTTTCTATTTCAGGTGAAAAAATATTTTTCAATGATTTGCAAACGAGTAAATCTATTATTGTATACTTCTGTACTTGAAGTTTTATTAACTAGGAAATATATACAATAAAAGCGACAGATTCGTGAATTTTTCGCTTATGTGTACGTATGTGTATTGTCTTGCATCGTTACAAAATTAATGTTATTTGCCTTCTCATTATTGTTGGTTCTGATAATTCCAATCAATAATTAAAAAAGCCACATAAAAACTCCTCTTTGCTTATTTTAAATTTACTATAGGAATACCAATATATTTCATCCTTAACAGGCTGTGATAAAGTGCAGGTCTTTTTCAAAATATAATGGCTTATGATGTATATTTTAATTAATTAGTTATGTTTTAAATAAACACATATTTATTCATGTCAGTTGGTAAATCGTATTATGTCAAGTAATTAACGCATAATAAAATTTAATCCTTATTAGAACTTATAGACCAATTTAAAAGCAATAAATATACTGATATTTGAAATTCGCCTATCCAATATATAAACTAACCAGCTAGATTTCAAATCAGCATTTAGAATAAAGTTTATATAGTCTAATCGACCGCTTCAAAAAAATAAATGCTAAAGTTGAAAAAAAATTTGTTGTACCGACTAATCCAAACGTGAGTAATTCTAACGATTTCATACTCGCATAGGCTGAAAACGCCTTATTGTGGACTTTATGTTTTAGTTAAAAGGACCATTGATCTTCTCAATTACTAACTAATATAACATGCCTCGATGCGTTCACATGTAACTGTCTCTGAATCTAGTCTAACGTTGATTATTCAACTGAGGACGACAAGAATGACTTTATTTTATTAAAAACATCGCCAGAAACTCCACAAATCTGAGAAGCAAAATAGTAACAGTTGTTAGTTAAACATAGA
>JAQBSW010004996.1:0-62214 GCA_029291075.1 Eudiplozoon nipponicum | reverse complement strand
TTTTATTAAATCGATGCTCGTTGTGCGAGCAAAATTCTATATATAATCGAGCATTTGTGGTACATTTAATATGTCTTCTGATGGGTTGGAAACATTGATTCAGGCATTGACTTCTCAAATGAATAATTTAACTGCAGAATTAGGCATAATTAAGGCTCGTCTAGACGATACGCTAATAATAAACACGGAAGACATACAAGTACGTGGACATAATGTCTGAACAAATAAAATTACCAAAAGACAAGCATTTTCATAATTTACCGACACTTACTGAATCATATTATCAATCATAAATAATAGAAAAGCATGCAGAAAATGAGTTATTTTATCTAAGGCAGCATTGCTTGTATTCTAAATCTGCTACTTTTTGTTTAATTAATGTGTCAAAAAGGATTATACTAAGTTGTAGTTGAAATTGTATGTCTAAAAGGAAACATTTTTAAGCCTGAGCTATCAGATTTTGTTAATATGTACCTTACTATTAAAGAGATAAATTTTCTTTACAGTCGTTGGTGTTAGGACTAGCTAATATATACGTCTGTTTCTGCGATGTTGGCACCGTTTCTGCGCTGTTAACGTTTGACATACTGAGCTTGACCAACAAAAAAATTCCAAAACTAGCAAATTTTCAGACCCCGGTGTTTATGTGCATAATTAGAAACACAGTCATATGACTGTGAAATGTTGGTTTATATATTAATTTATTCTACTATTATTTGTGCGGGTGTTGACAACCAAAAGACGATATTACTTAAACTTGAACGCGCGCGGTTCGAAATGGCTCCAATTTTGTCGCATTCTGATATTGAAAAAATTGTTATGGATCTCCTGAACTCAGTGAAGATATTGAAAGAAGACAACAACTATTTAAAAAATGAAGTGTCCATTTTGAAGAATGAGGCTGTTGTGAATGCGATGAAATTGGAACAGGCAGTTAAAAATAAAGAGACTTTAAGCGTGCGTATAGTTGAACTGAATGAAGCGTTAAACATTAAATTAGACAAAATACAAATTGATGTTCAGCCTTGGATTGAATTGGCTGCTATAACAGTGGAAAGTGATACGCCTGTTAAAAATAAATCATCTGGCGAAGAAATATTGAATATATTGGCGAACGAAGTATCAGCGCGAAACAGCAAGCAAGATCAACTAATATTATTAATCTTGCTGAAAATGCTGAGGTTAATGATGTCCAGAAATTAAATGCGTTAATAAAAGAAGAGACGCATGCGGATATTGCAAAATGCTTTAGGGTGGGTAAACGATCGGATCGTCCAAGGCCAGTTATTGTAAAATTATCAAAACGTCCAACAAATATGCAAATTGAGTCCATCAACAAAAAGAAAGATAAAAGTCTGAATTTTCGCAGCATTTTTATTGGTCGGGACAAAACGTTTCTCCAACGAAAGTTGGCTAAAGCAAAAAATTTAATTAACAACCAGGAACGGAAGCTGCTAACCCCTGATCAAGCAACCTCTGAGACCGCAACATCAAAAAACGATGTATCATTAATAAATGTCGTCGACAGCGGGGAGAGAGGAAGAATGGCCTCAAAACCTGGGAAACGCATAATAAAGAAGCCAACAAAGCTGAATCAGTAAAAGTTGATTATTGTTTAGATAAGTCGTGTTCCACATTTACCTTATTTTATGCTAACTTTTGAAGTGTTAGGAACAAAAACTTTTTGCTTTGTAATTTTATAATAAGTAATGATTTTGATTTTATAATTTTATCTGAAACCTGGCTTAATAATGACATAGAAAACCATGAATTTGATATTCCTCACTATTCTTTATTTAGAAAAGACAGATCGCTGGATAAAAGAGGTGGAGGAGTACTCATTTATAGTAAATCTGTATTTAAGGCGAAAATTCTACATACTAGTGATGATAATGCTATCATTGATTTCTTATCTATACAATTTGATAATCTGATCTTAACAGCGGTTTACAGACCGCCGTATGCTACTTTATTTGATGATCAAACATTTACCAATTCTTTTCAATCTATCTTTGACTGCCATGGCTATAATGTAGTGGTAGGTGACTTTAATAAGTTACAGGACTGTGAAATAACCAATTTTTTTTCTAACCATGATCTCAAGCAGATTATAAATGAATCAACTAGAGGTTCGCAATGCTTAGATCATGTATACTTAGAAACTGAAATGGTGAAATCGTACAGTTATGATGTTGTTAATTATTTCAAAGAATTGGATCACAAACAAATTATTCTACAATGGAACATCTTGAGTAGCAAAACACAGAAACTAAATTTTGAAAATGCACACGTACACTGTTCTAGAATCAACTGGAATCTATTTAGAGAATTAAGCTTACTGATTGATTACGGAAGTTTTTATTTCTTGAACACTGACGAGTTTGTTTCTTCTGTTTCATCGTTATTATCTATTTTATTTCAGGCATCTACGTTTACGGACATTGTACCGAAACGAATTAATAGGAAATTGTGTAAACTAAGAATTAAACGAGATAATATAATAAAGTGTAGTCTTATCAATAGTATTAAACTAATGAGGTTAGATCTCATTGATAACGAAATTAATTCATCACTGCTGATAATTCGGCAAAGATCAAAACGAATTATTTTGGCCAAAATGAAGAGTAATCCTAGACTAGGATACAAACTCCTCACAGATTATAGTAAATATAAGGAAAAGTTAAAGCTTATATTACCTGTGGATAAAACTGAGGACGAATTTCTCTGTGAATTGGATGATGTTTTTGGCAATTTGATATGTAATCCACAGAATGAAAGAAATATTATGGAAATACCTGATCCTTTGGGAGACCAGGAATCAGGACTTGTTATTGATAGTGATGAATTGATAAAATCGATGTTAAAAATCAAATCAAAAAAACAAAAAGATCACCTTGGTATTTCGATTGATAATCTGATTCAATTACCCTTAACATTTAGGAATGTGCTCTGCAACTTTATAAATATAATTTTGAAGAATGGGAAATTACCAATCGATATATTAACGATAGTAGCAAAGCCGTTGCCAAAAGTTAGTAAGCCAACGTGCGCCAGTGATTATAGATTAATCTCTATTATCCCTTCGTTTTTGAAGATAATAGAACGATTGATACTAGATCATTTAGAACGTATGTTACCGGCTGATTTTGACCTATTCAACATGGCTTTACGAAAGGTAGATCGACAACTACTAATATGCTTTCCATATGGAAACATGTAATCACATTAGACAAGAATAAGTTAGATGCATTAATTGTATTTATAGATATCTCAAAAGCTTTTGACTCTATATCTTTTGATGCTATTTTGAATGCGATTATTTTGTTGAATATTGATCCGAATATTTTTAGATTACTTAAATACTATCTATATAATCGACGAATGAGTATTCAAGTAAACGATTTGATATCAAAATCGAAACGAGTAACGAGTGGAGTTCCACAGGGATCAAGCTTGAGGCCAATTTTATTTAAAATTGTATTTGCAATTTTGGAAACTAAGATCCTTAATGGTCGAGTTTGCAAATTCGCTGATGATTTAAAAATAATCTTCCCAATTGATCCAAATAATGTCGAATTCTCCAAAAATAATGTGACATTAGATTTGTATGATTTGAGTAAATATTTGATCACACTAGGGCTGAGAATAAACAATAAAAAGACGAAAGCTTTAAAAATAGGGAACAGAACAAACTTTCATTATGTTTATTTTCATGATGCTGTTATTAATGATGTGTTTGAGATTAAACTTATGCAAGAAATTAAGGATTTAGGCATAACTATTCAATGTACAGCTTCTGCTGAGAGACATATTGAAAGTATAGTAGGCAGTGCCAAGAAAAGATGGGCACTAATAAATCGAAATATCTTATCAAATGATATAAAACTTCAAATGTATATAATATGGATTAGACCGGTACTAGAATATGCTGTCGCTACTTGCAATCCATTAAAAAGGGTTTGTCTAATAAGATAGAAGCTGTACAAAGAATGGTTGTGAAACATATTAGTCCTATTTCTTGCACTATATACGCCTCTAGATTACAGTTTGTGTCATTGCAATCTCTGTGGTTTCGGAGGATGTGTTATTGCATAAAAGTTTTCCATTTGAACCAGTGGACTGGTGCCTATATGACTCCGATAAGAAAGAGTCATGAAGTTGGAACTAGATCTGGACATTTGGCAATATCTCCTCCTTTGGTGGGGCATGTAGCGAGCAAGTTATTCTCTTTCTCGAAAATCTACAAAATTTATTACCTATTACCCAAGGGGCTTAGAGAAATGCCTCCATCTAAGATGTCTTTTAAAATTTTATCTACTGAACTTGAAAAAGTCTGCAATCCTGCTGATATTTTTTATTTTTTTGATTATGATAATACATTCTCATGGTTGAATAAAAGACAAGGATAATTATTATCGGAAACAGATTTTCTTGAGATTTTTATTTCCAAGTTTTGTATTATTATAATTGAAATGTTATGCACTATTTCTTCAAATTAGTTAACATTACATACAATCAATTGCTAGTCATGGTTCTCAATTTTTGCATAATGTTACACTCGAATTATACCTTAATTGTTCCTAATTTGATGATGTATATATTATTCTTTTCAGTCGAACTTTCTGATATTGATATATTGTATTGTACAACTAGTGAGATATACCTATCTACATGAGATTAATTGCACAATTATTGTGATGTGATAATTTTTTAATATATATTGTACAATTTCCAATTTTATTATTTGATGGAATATGTGTGGTTTGAATCCAAATAAAGATATTCTATTCTATTCTATTCTATTCTAAATCCAATTCTCTTAACCAGTCCCACATCATGACAAAACTAAAGTTAGTCATGCTTACTGAAGTTTCTTTAATATCCATGTCTAGATCTCCATGATTCAGATTACCTTTGTGCTCTTTTCCGGTCATGGAAAACTAAACGCATCAGAACGAGTGGCTGACTGTAGGTTTGTTGTTGTTCAACTGGTTAAATCCATTGGGATTGATGTTTATTTCAAGATAGCAAACTGGATTTTAAAAAATGTTTTCACCAACCGCGCAATCAATGATTGTCTAATTGTTGATATTATGTAAATAATGCGAAAACTGCAGAATGCTTATGAACTTGACAGAATATAATTTGTGCAGCCGATATTTTCAGTCAAGAACACGTATGGGAGACTACCAAAGATCAGAGCATATCAAATTTCACTTTCCTCTTCTCACCCACCGCCAAATTGGCGTAAGAATCAAGGTTGACAGATATTTATATATACTACATACAAAGTGGGTAGTATAAGACACATACACCTGCCAGGATGGGTGGATGTGCCAATAAAGTTCTTGGTTGGAAACCCTGCGCAAAGTCATCGAGTCGAGTTCAGTGGCAATCTTGTCACAATCTACTTGCAAAATCATCTTCGTAACTTTATTTGCTTAGTTAGGCAAACTTGGCTGCGAGGTTTGGTCTCCTATGACGCGATAAAGTGAAAGCCGCAAGAAAGCTGTATCGACGATGTTGCCTTTGCTTAATGCTGGCTTGATCGTAATGATGTTGTTTTGATGTTTAGTTTTGTGTGTGTGTGTGTTTGTGTGTGTTATCTAGATAAATATACTGATAGTAGCTGGATTCTCTCTCTCTCTCATAAATCTCACTAATAATTTTTGTGCCGAAATATTTAGTTTTGTTGATATTTATAAATCTTTTCTTGGTTTATTTGCTCCCATTCATAAGATTATATGGCAGAAAAAATTAATTTCAACTGGCTTTTTGATTGTTGTGCATGATATATATATATATATATATATATATATATATATATATCCCTAGACTTCTCCCTACACCTTACACACACTACCTCCAAACTCTTCAAATGGGCCCGTCTGATCTGTTTTAAGACTAACAATCCCACTCTCCAACTCACGTTATTCAAGGTCTACGTTCTGCCCCTCATTTCCTACGCCAGCGAATTCTACTGTCCTCTAACCCTCGCCTCCTCCTATACTATTGAACAGATATCCTCCAGATTTCTAAAACGAGTCTTCCCGAAATGCCAAAACTATAGGGAACGCCTTCTTCTGGCAAACCTTCTTCCGCTTTGGTTCACCCGTCACCTTCGCGTCATTTCTTTTATCCACAAGATCACAACCTGCTTACCACTCTCCAATTTTGCCCACCCCATTCACCACTATGCCACACGTTCTAGTAACTCTTCTATCCAAGCCTACCATACCCCCACCATATTTAAAAAAATCTATCTCTTCTCCAAAGCCACTAATGTCTTCAACGCTCTCCCCACAGACATAAAACTCCTACCCCAGCACGAATTCAAAAAGGCAGCCCATCAGTACTTCTTCAACAAATTTCTTTGTGATACGACCGATTGGAAACGAAACTGGTTCCTTCTCAATCCATAACATTTACTTCACCCCAGGCTATCCTCTTTACTAACTTCGTAGGGTTAAATCCCTCAGGCAGCCATCTTCCACTCTACCTCTGTTGTCTTATTCTTTTCTTCTAGATTCACTAATACCACCTCTCAGCCCATTCCTAACCCCATTATATCCACGTTGTGGATACTCTACTACGTTTTGCTCATCCAACTCTTTTCTTTCTTTTTGTTTCAGCGGAGGACCGGAAACCCAACAGCCCTACCGATCCACCAACGGTTCGCTTCGGACTTCGACTCTCCCTGGTCTTCCTTCAATCACAACCTCGTTCTACGGATGCCTGCGATCCTTGCAAGACTCGCTCGCCTCAATCCTGCCGACTCCATCAATTCATTCGTCATGACAATGGACTCCACCGGTCGACGTCTACCTCCGGGCCGCCATCTTTTCATCTTCATCTTTGTTTTCGATCTCACATTCACCTTGAAGATCTGATACTTCACGGACTATCTCCAATTGATCTTGTCTAGTCAAATGGAACTTCGTTTATATTTATTTTTCACCAGATTGAACTATCTTGATGTTAATGATAACTTTTCCCTTCCCCAACCCCCCCTGCTATTAAATGCTTTGCTGGTCACAATTCCATTCACCTCCGCATATCCTACCCTTGATTTGTTATTTCAATGGTCGGGCCAGTTGGCCTTTGATGCTAAATAAATGTATTAGCATTATTATTATTATATATATATATATATATATATATATAATGTCCATGCCTTTTAATATTATTATTAGTATATTTTATTAGAAGAGGACACATTAATAACAAAATAAATGTATTCATCCACTTTTATTATTAATGTTCTTCTTCCTAATTAGAAAAATATATATATATATATATATATATATAGCTGTATGTAATAGCAAATTTAACAATCGATCAACCTACTAAAGTTTATAAGTTGCAATAATATTTTCTCAAATGTATATATTCGTTAAAATGTATGGTCGACAAATGAGGATTTACTTATAGTGATAAAGAATTTTGTAGATCTGAGAAGGTGGAGAATTTGAAGACTACAATAATTATTGTTGTAATTTCTGTCTCATGAGCTTTCAATGAGCTAAATAAATCTCAGTAAGTTTCTAACCCTTTATGTAAAAGAATCACCGCACACTATTTTTTCATTAAAGATCAATATTTTAATAATCTAACTTCGCGTCATAACTTATCAGAAGATACTTAATGTATTTTGAACTAAGCCAAAGTAGCTTTATTATGTTGAATTATTTTCATAATAAACATTTACTTTTATAATAATTTGCATTTTTTGTCAGGTGTGAAGAACATTATGTATTACTTCTGTGATTCCAAAGATGGTTTCAGTTTCGCGTATGTATGCGCCACTACACGTGTCATTAGGATCAATAAAAAATTTATTTCTTAGAGTTCAAAAAAAATTTCTGCTTCGGTCAAGATTCTATCATTCAAAGAATTCACTGCTAAGATTGTCTAACTAATTCATCGATTACCAATTTCTGCCTGATTAGAAAAATGGTTTATTTATAAGAATTTATCAATCAATTTATACTTGTTAAACCATTTGCTATTTCTATATTTATGTTTAGCATGGTAATTCCATGATCAATTAATGAATTCTTTAAATCAAGTTTGCGAAATTGAAGTAAACACCAATCCCTTTGTATTTAACCAGTCGTCAAACAACCTATCAAAACTACCGTCAGTCACACATGTTTTCGAACTTCCATGATCATCAAAGTGCGACGACAAACTAACTAGCGAAGATCAAACCGCAATGCATATATATGGAAAGAAAAATTAGATATGCGGCTCTCATTTTTAGTAGTCTTGCATAAATTGTACTTGACTAAAAATTTCGTCTGTACACTTTCTATGCAGTCACGAAAATTAACTTCTTGCAGCTTTCGCAGCATATGTATATATATATATATATATATATATATATATATATATCGGTAATACAATAATAATGACTTCTTTCGATTCAAATGCC
Source organism: Eudiplozoon nipponicum (assembly GCA_029291075.1). Lineage (NCBI taxonomy): Eukaryota > Metazoa > Platyhelminthes > Monogenea > Mazocraeidea > Diplozoidae > Eudiplozoon > Eudiplozoon nipponicum. The sequence goes on along the minus strand of JAQBSW010004996.1, from coordinate 53,780 downwards.
AGTAATATTTATTTCTATAAATCTGGCAGTGCCAGTGAGACTCCGTATGAATTTGATATCCTCTTTAATCAAAATCTAAATCATAATAAAACTAAAATTCATTCTAATTTTATAAATTCACACATCTGTTTATTACATCAGTTTGATAAGGTTTTTCTCGTCAGCTGACACAAATTTTCGAAATACAAATGGATAAATTTCTAATGTTGGCTTATAGCAACAAGCAAAGCCAATCAGAAAAATGAAGAATATTTCTTTTTTTAAATGGCCCATGATCTGAAGCTTTCATAATATTTTAAATGATAGTTTGAAATCCAAACTGTAGCAATTATGATAATTTGAATATATTTTGATCAATTTGTGCATTGTGGAAAATTGCCACATAAATGTATTTGAGAAAGGAAGCTATTAAGTTAAAATCTTCTGTTAAATAATTTAAATATATATAATGCCTTAATAAAATGATCATTTTGGCTTAAAATTTTAAATATCGAAAGTTTAAACTAATAAAAAACTTTATCAACGATGATTTAATATTCACATATATTGCTCGGAATAAAAAATATAAAAAGGCAGGATCACAGGATTTTAATAATTATAACATTAGGATATGGAATTGATAACATTTGTTAGTCTAACTGAATATATGCGTGTGGACATATTGTTTGCGGTAGTTTATTGGAGGATTCATCTTGACTTGTTACATCTTATGTCTGAGAAAATCACTTGAATTGATCTGTTAACTACGCGTATACTTCTGCTAGTTTAACATATTATTTGTTATATATTTAAATCAAGTATTCCAGCTTAAAATAAACACCAATCCCATTGTATATTAGCAATCCATCAACATAATTAAACTAAAGTGACACGTACACGTGTTTTAGCCACCCGCGCATTCAATGATTTTTTTTATTTATAAATGTATATGTTGTTTAGTCCTATTATGCAATTGTGAGATTTTTATTATGTCTGCCTGTTAATCCTCTTTCTCGTAACTGCAATTATTCTGTTACTCCATTATCCAACCATCATATATGGCAAATCATAAAACAACAATCCAGAGGTTTGTGATTCTTAGGCCATATGAAATTAGAGATGGATTTGAATAACTGTGACGTTATGAGGTAGCTAACTGATTTAGGTAGTGGGACCACTGACAAATAATTCTTCGAAGGAATAATCTAATTTTTTTAAATTATACATTTTCAGCAGAGTGCACATATTAATTTTTCGAGAATTAAATAGGAGCTTTACGGAAAGTTAAGCAAGGACAGCTCAGGGATTAGAGAAATAGACTCCGAAGCAGATGTGCCCAGGTTTGAGCCCTATCTGCAGCAAATTCCTGACAGTACACGAAGGGTTCCCAATTAAGACGAAACCGGTCTACTGGATGTATCGTCTTTTATACATAACACAATGCTTAATTTTTCTGAAAACTGTTTGTGCGTAATTAGATTGTTTTATACATCAAGATCGCAACATTGCTTTAGATATTTACTATCATCGCCCGAGAGACTAATATTCAGTTATTTACAAAAAAATGTTATGCAATACTACACCCCCAGTTAGGTTGTTGTTTGTTCTACAATAACAGATTTCGGGTGAATTCTTGGATTATGAGATCTATATGGATGTCATATAGGCTCCACCTAAAGGAGAGGCTAATCAATAAACATGTTTATATTTTTCTATCTTGTTTTGCCTTTCCATTTATATATAAAGAGATGTTCATTTGTAGATACTTTAGAAAAAAGTGAGAAAGAGACTGTTCATGTATCTAAGAAAAATTCACTTTATTTTTTCACATGGAAAGGGAACTATCAATGAACATTAGTTAGTAGATAACCAAAAGTTTTATTTAGCGTGCGGTAGGGTGACCTATTATTTAGAGTAACAGATTCGGAAGCCGACGTGCCCAGATTCGAGACCCGTGCGCAACAAATTCTGGAGAGTACGTGAAGAGTTCCCAGTAAGGACAATACCGGCCTATGGATGTACCGTCTTTTCTACATTTTACAACGCTAAGTTTATACTGAAAATTGTATGCATATAATAGGAATATTGTTTTTATTAATATTGTAAACTTGATTCAAATAGAATAGTTGATTGTTTGTACAATATAACCACCAATGATTATTTTCTGATACTATATCGAAAAGGATGAATAAACAATTATACAATTTAAGAATTAAACGAGATAATATAATGAAATACAGTTTAACCAACAGCATTAGAAATGAGGTTAGATCTGGCCGATAATTAAATGGTGATTCGTCTTAAGTCAGAAAAGATTACTTTGGCTAAGCGTATGTATAACTATAGATTAAGGTACAAACACCAAAATGACTTCAAGTATAAGGAGAAGGTACAACGGATACTACAGTTTGGTAACACGTATAGTTAAACTATTTGACTTCGTGGTTTTAGGCAAGTTAATCTGTAAGGCTAAGAATGAAAACCGTATTATTGATCTACATTTTCCCTACAGATGATCAGAAAAGAAACTTGTGTCTGACTGTAACGCATTAGAAAATTTAACGTTAAAAGTTAAAGCCAAAACGCAAGCGGGCCATATTGGATTATCTGCTGATTTTCTACTTCAATTAACTTTATCATTTTGAACACACTCAGCGTTAATTAAAACAAAATATTAACTGTTAGTACAATACCATTTGGTATTCTAAGAATATTGGTAAAGCCGATGCCTAAAGTTAGTAGGCCAACACATGCCAATGATTGTAGGATAATTTCAACTATCTCTTTAATTTTTAAGATAAATGAACAATTTATGCCAAAACGTTTGAATTATATTTTATCGACAGACTTTGAATCACACCAGACACAATTAAGAATATTCGATCCCAGTGGAAGTATGTCGTAACGCTAGATGAGAACAATATTGAAATGCTTCAAGTTTTAATAAACATCGCAATTATCATGGCGATAACCATTGAAGATGAATCCAGTTATTTTTAAATTAATTAGTTATTTCATATAATAGAAGCATGTTTAAACGAGTAAATAATATGCAATTGAGATTAATGAAAGTTATAAAAGGATTATCGCAATGATATATCTTAGGGCCGATAATATTTAAGATCATATTTATGAATTTGCAGGTTAAGAGCCTTAATAGTAAATTATGAAAATTAATTGACTTTAAAAATCATTTCAATTGATCCAAAAATAATTGATTACTCTGAAAATAGCACAACTCTATTTATGTACGATCTGTTTAGGTATTTAACAGTAATATAGTTCAAGATTAAATTTACAAAAGCACAAGCATTATAAATCGATCGTAGTACGGAGTTTAACTTCTTTTATTCGCATGATGCCGCTATTAGTGATTTTTTTATATCAGACTTCAGCAGGAAATTTAGGATTTAGGTACAATCATTCAGTGTACAGCAAGTGCCGAAAACGCATTGAAAGAATAGTTGGTTGAGCTAAGATAAGGGCGGCGCTAATATTATCGGATGGCATACAACTGAAAATGTGTATTATTTGAATTTGGTCGAAGATGGAATACGCCACCACTACTTCAAATCCAATGAAATGTTTGTCAAATAGTAAAGAAGCTGTACAAAGTAAAGTTTTAAAGCATAGCCCCATCTCCTCAATCATATATGCAAGCAGACCGCCGTTTGTACCATTAAAATCTTTATGATATATTAGACAATATTATTGTTTGAAAGTATTCCACCCCAAACAGTAAACGAGAGATTATAGGACTCTGATAAAGAAGATACATTTGAGCAGGAACTAGGTCTGGACGGGGGGCGGTCACTTATCCTATGGTGGGGAAATTTGCTCAGTAAAAATACACACAATTTACAATCAATTATAAAAATAGATTAGAAAAAGGGCCTTCTAAGATGCCTTTAAAATTGATATGTATTGAAATTGGAAAAATACAATCCTAATGATCTCTTGACATTTGAATATGACAATATGTGTTCATGGCTGAACAATGGGACATGATAGCAGTGGTTTGTAGCATAACTTTATTGTAAAGCTTATGATCAAACCTACAGTATTTTATTATATTGACAACAACAAATTACATTATATTAGTCAATACAATTTAACAATAATTTTTTGCGCGGCTGGTGGTAACAATTCTTTAAATCAAGTTTACGAGCTTGAAGTAAACACCAATCCCATTGTATTTAAACCAGTCGTCGAACAACATAACAAAACTACCGCCAGCCGCAACGCACTGACGCGTTTCGACCTTCCATGATCATCATCAGAGTACGACGGCAAACTGACTATCGAGGATCAAACCGCATTGAATATATATGGAAATCAAATTTAGATATGCGGCTCTCACCTCTGGCAGTCTCGTATATTAGTGTTTTCATAACAAATTACCGCATGTATATATCGGTTGAATGATTCAATACTGCTCCTTATACTGTGCACACTCATCTGATTTTATTTACGAATGTTTTGAAATAGTATGCGAATATATAGCGGATTCATGTTTTATTGTAGGCTATCTGATTCAATATTCATTCATGATGAATATTATTTCCTCTGTTGCATTGTATTTGACTGATCATAAGAGGTTTGAACCCAAATATATAACTATTATAATTATTTTTTTCCTTAAATTTTTGTGCGCTGGTTATGTATGACTGCATTGTGTGTAGCATCTGGTAAAAATGAATGCTAATGAAAGTCAATTTCTATAATTTCATCTGTTACATTTATCCAGTAGTTATGTATAAGGTGTTGCATACCTGGTAACAAATTAGTTCAATTATGGCCAGGAGGATAAACCAAGGACAGCATGAACGGAAAGTATACTATCGTAAACATTCGTTTCGTGCTTACTAGCAACTCATCAGTAGGAGCCGGTATTACACCCTTTACTCTCTTTTTATTTTGGTGAGGAATGTAGGAATATTGGACGGTACAATCTCCTGCAGTATTGAAGCTAACATCGTATAAAGTCTCGTCATTGCGACTTCAACGCTAACTCAATATATATAATATATATAGCGATTCTGTAAAGGATACCAACAATATGGCTATAATGTCAGTACTCGATACTAACATTATAGTACCGAAAATGTGCATGGTACCAACACTATAGATTGCAATTTAGGCTATATGTCACCAAAATTGAGGAAATACAACTATTTCTGAACACTTGTTATTCCAGTAAATCCACAGACTTTGGCCTTGATTGATATCAGTTATCACAATTCGCGATAATCATGGCATCATTCATATAAATATATTCTTTTGAAATGCGAGCTTTAATAAAATTCATTGTATCCTTCCTGTGTGCAAAAACAAAAAGAAATTTTATCAGATACAAGAAACATTTCTTTTGGAATATATTTCATGTGGAAGATATAGTACTTCATATCGCACATGCATTCATGTAGGTGTGTTAAATGAATCTTTATCTCAACACTTTGACAGTTTTAGAGTTAATTTAGTTCGGTGACTAAATGAAAAGCTGATGGTGGCCAAATGATCTGCACGACTGATTGAAATATCATCCAACAAACACGAATATTCATTTTAGAGTAAGTTTGAAAAGAGTAGTTTCAGAAACGATCCATCATCGCTCAGCACATATTTCTCCTAACAAAACCCCTAGCGAAATTTAGTTATGAAGACTATTTGTAAATGTCATTAGGAGAAACGGTAGTAAAGATTCTCAAATTATTGAATAAAATACTAATTTGTGATTTGATAAAATTCGTCGTATCCCTTCCATGTACAAAAAAAGAAACTTTATAAGATAAAAGAGCAGTTTCTTTTTCATAGTCCTCTCAAGTATCTACAAATATCTTAATACATATCTTATGAAGTAGACCGGACTTGTTCTTTTTGGGCACTCATCAATAACTTCCCGGAATTTCGGCGATTGAAGCATTTGCCCGTCTTAAAGCTTATCCACTACGTAACCTAAGCCATGCAATAACACGTAATTTTCCTCTGTATAAAAACTTATTTATGGTGGCGAATCATTACATCAAACGAAGCTTATTTGGCATCGCTTTCAGTTTAATGATCCATTAAAATAAACTGGTAGAATCTGATATATGTCATAGGTACAATAATTGCCAGTATATACGGAGCATTGCACAAGGTAGAAAATTAAATTTATGAAATATACCGGTTTCGATCTTTTACTGTACTTACAAAATACTCGGCAGAATTGCTACGGCTGGGCTCGAAACTGAGCACATTAACTTCAGTCTTGAAACACACGCACTACAAGCAAATATCAGTTGAAGCCTAATAGACATAGCTTTCGGTCTAAAGGTAAAACTGTACCTTCACGATCTGCCATTACTGAACGGATACAATGCCACTTGCAGTGATATTACTAGTATGGCAGTGTCAATACTCATGACTACCACGCATGTATAAGCGAGAGAATTGTATACGTGTACATGATTACGTATAATTTGGCACATAGTTACACGCGAACAAGTTAGTAACTAAGCAAAAACCTGTTGGACATTTACATGAATAGTAATATAAAGTACGTCGGTATCAATTCTGTGTACATTAATTGTGGGAACATGAATTATGTGAACATGAATCTAAGACAAAACACCGGCACGTCATTTTAGAACGTTGGTAAACTTATTTTTAGATATAAAAAATCAACTGGTGCGCGATTGAGCCTTGCACAATGTTTTCGCCAACAGAATGTGGCTCTTGAAAGCTAAATATATATCAAGTAATTATTCGATGGCTTTACGGAAAACGCAAAATTTTAAAAAGAAATATCAATCGCAATATAAGATAATAGCTGTTTAATATAAACGATAAATTGAAATTAACATTTGTGTTGATTTTCGGAATGTCTTCCTATTAGCGGCTCCAGATGCATACAAAATTTTAAATTCGTGATCAGCACATTCGTATTGCTTTCAGAATAAAACATGGCCAACTCTGAAACAAGGATTCGCCGTTTTTAAACAATTCGATTGACTAATAGCAAACAATTATAGCGAGATAGTGTATTTCTAATGGAAAGAATGGTATCCGTTATCTGCGTGCCAACGTACTACATATGATTCCATTTGCATTATTTTCCAGATAAATTCCTGGCTAAAGACGCTTAAGTGACGCAGCCTTTTGTCTAGGTGAAGGTTGCGGCGTGGAGCATAAACCCTAACTATATTTCAAGGCGTTGATCCATACGGTGTCTTCTGGCCACAGGACAGCGGTGGACTCAAATAGATCATGTGGCAATTAGTCATGACTGGTGTGGTTGCATCCGGAACATGCAAATATCCATAGATTTACACTAGAAGGATAAAAAAGAAAAATGCACAAATTAGCGTAAGCAAGCCTGACCGTCTTTCCAACAGGTATGCGAAAATATTCGACGCCCGTAACGTGACTGTAAAAATTTGAACCTACGGTGGATGAATATAGATGCTTCGCCCAAAGCAGGTAATATCGATCTTAACTTTTTACCCTCCAAAATTTTCTCCAAATATAACATCATTTTACTACTAGTTCAGGATACAATTATACTCTTAGAGCAATTGGAATCTATCTCAAGTAATCTCAAAGTTGGTCATAAATTCTATTTAATCAGAAAGGCCAAAAAGATGGAAGAAGTACTTGCACAAATTTATTTGCGTAACAATTGCGAGGAAATGAAGTAATGATTGGAAACTTGTTAAAACATTCCGTCCGAACAGGTAGATTTGAGACTCAAATAAGCAAATTTGATGGACACCTACGTCAGACCTAATCCCCGCATGTCTCAACAGTGTGAAACATCAAGCTCGAACAACTATTAGAGCTAAAAATACGGTAAGAAATTTTATCTTTTGACCTTGATAATTTAATTATGACCTCATTTGGAGATAAAGCGGACATATTTTTTAGCAATTGGCTAATCTTTACGATACTATAATAAATGAGGGTACCGTACCAGGTTCTATGAGCGAGTCAACCATCAGTCCTATCTTCACGAAGGTAATTATACCATGTGCGAAATCTATCGGAGTATGAGCTCTAATCCAGTCGTCATCTTACGCAATATCGGCGCTTCGCTCGAATCACACACTAGAAGAAAACAGGCCAAATTACGTCCAGTTTTAAGTTGTATACATAAAATTTTTACCTAAAAGCAAGAACTTGAATAGTGACATGTATATCGCTAGCTAAAAATTACTGATTTTCTGGACTTCAATGGCACATTTGACTCAGTGGTCCGCATTGTTTTATTCTATATTGTGGTGATAAATGGTATGTCAATCAACTGTCTTTGGTCACGACTAGTAACGGTGAACGTCCTGGATGTCCATTTTCCTTAATATTTAATTTAATAATAGAATCCATTCGGAATTCTACTCTTCCATACAATCATTGTGTGTTGAATGATATCATGTTATCGTTCAACTGTTGAGATTATGTCCAAGCCACCTTAAACAGATTAACAGTGGTCATTCTGTCTTCAGTATTAAATTCGCACTCTTAATTTAATATGTCGCCCACCACTCACTTCAACTTTGTAAACGCAAATCAAAGATCTGGGGATAGTTCGAAGGTTTTATTATCTTAATAGATGATTGATGATGTGAACATGGGAAACGGCTGGAGCAACTTTCACCAACCTTTGACTTTTATAGAGTAACGAGTAAATAATGCATCTGCACGAGGGGTTTTATTAGAGGATAGTAAACTTGATTCTTTAGAGTTGAAGATTTTAGACGCATGCAGACTATAAACTATCATTTAAGAAGCATAATACAAACAATTCTAAAAGCGAGTAAGGAACGCTGGCATACATAACGGTATTCTTTGTTCAGCCAACAAGTGCTCATCCTTAAATAAAAAATAAGGCTGGTCAATCACAATGCGCCAGATTGACACATGAAACAAAATGGATAGATATTGACCTGACAGGAGCAGCCAATCAACTAAATTTAAGCTAGGTGGAATGTTTCAGATTTATTGTAGAATAATCTTCCTAATTTTCTTATCTTAGTAAGGCAGATCTAATTGTGAGATTCAACGATGTTTATGACGCGATACGCTAAAAACCCACATTAGTAATGGGCGACCTAGTGTTCTTTTACAGTCCACATATAACCATGAACGATATATGGTTACATGACAGCCACTTTGGGCCTTCGTATGACTGTGTATGATGACGATGATGATGACACTAAAAGACCACAAAGGTGTATTGCTGATGCCGCTTTACATTATAGCTGATTTGACCATGAAGGTTTGTTTTGCTCATTTTTTGTGTTACCTAGTTAAATATATCCAATTTTTATAGGATCCTTAGCTTCGAAAAATCACGCTCTTTCTAAAAAAAATTTCATTACTTTTTTCTCGTTGTAATATACCAGTGAAACCAACGGCAAATGTATTGCTGTCTTTGATGCTGATTATGATGATGGTGACGATGTTCCTAATCTCGCATATTCTGACTACCAAAATATCACATGAAAATAATAGGCAAATTAATTAAAGAAACAAAATGAGATAAAATATCATTTATTCTATATCTCGATTAAAATGGAAAATAAATTCTTATAAATGCTCCGAGAACTCTAATAAATATAAAAATAGATAGGTAGATTTATTCAACTGAAGATATTATATAAAAATTTACAATAGAAGTATTTAAACGCACATGCTGTGTGAAATATCGCAGTAGGACATATTGAATGTCCATACACAATCAAATTTATCAAAGTACATACAGCTGAGATGATCATAAGTAAAATCAGAATATTAGGCCAAATATTCTAATTAGTCTAGGAATATGAACAATATGGAAATACGTTGAAGAATGAAACCCAAAAGCTGGGAACTCGATTCACGGCAAAGATGTATTTAAGCTGATAAACCGGCACTAATCTTCGTTAATCATGGTCCGCCATCTGATAAAAGTAGTCTTAAAGATAAAATGTTAATAATGCGCAACGAATTTCATTTCATTGTTTTACCTTTACTGCAAATATGTCGACGTTTATTTTTACCAGGCAAACCGTGCAATGTAAACAGTTCAACTAATAAATCGGTTTTGTTTTCCATTAGCGTTCATCAATTATTGGCAGAGTATTCGCAATAGAAAATGCAACCTGTGAGCATCTGGTTCATTTCTACAAATCAAACACAACTATACGCGAGGAGCGCAATAAATGTTTTCTAAGTTTCATACAAACTGCTTTATGTTCAGTCTATCATTCAGATTGATCTTTGTGTGTATCGTTTTCCGTCTAAAATTCCAACTGGCCATCCCCGATCTATCAATATAAGGTAGACACTACATCTTCAGAAATTATACCGAATTCTGCCATATTCCCAAATTTGTATCAAAAATATTTATCGACGGTATAAACTAAAGATTATACAAAGAACAGAATATAAACCAAAATTTATCACTGCAGTGAATTAGAGCTGAAATATTTTGGTTCAGAATCATGCAACGTATCTCCTACTTCTCGCAACCAGTGCATTTCAATTAATTGTAATTTTGCCTATAACCAAAGTTTGAGCATTTACTCAATAGACAAGACTCAAGTGGGCAGAATTCACAATTCTATGGTTCTGAACTAAATAGCCATGGATTAACTTCACAACTAAATCAGTCCTTGCTACTACTGAGTGTCCATATTAGAACGAAGTGGATCTTTTTGTTTTTGCACATGGAAAGGGTATGATGAATATATATATATATATATATATATATATATATATATATATATATATATATAAGCAAAAGTAAAAAGTGAGTTCACAACATTCCGAGACGCTTGCTTTTTATCTGAAGATTTGAATAGTCTCCTAGTAGTCGAGATCTGTTTTATTGTCCGTTGTATCGACGCACAACTAAAGCAAATTCAATGGTTATAAACTGCCAAAAACACCATAAGCTGAGAGTGAATTATAACTGTTTAACTGTTAAGAATCCAATAATATGAGCACTTAATCTGAGTGCAAAATATAATAGTGATAATAACTGAAAACGTAAAACATCTGCAAACGGTCTAATTTAGATACTACGCTTAAACACGACGTAAATATTCCAAATAAGGAATTCCATGCCAAGTAAGAATAAAAAATTTCTACACGTGAAACTATGAACAAGGATAAAAGGTAAAATTTGGTAATCGAAACGTAAATATTTACAGAAATGCCATAAAATATGTAAAAATTCATTGACAGATATATATATATATATATATATATATATATATATATATATATATATATATAGCTAGAGGAACAGCAAATGAAATAACAACGAACATTTAGAATCAAGAAGTCAGTCCAACTTTAGCGCGAAATTAGTGCATCTTGTGTATGGTGACAACTCACCAAAAGGAGGCGGCAATACGCCGTAAGCTCACTACATATTTGGTTAATTCATTTGCACTTTCCTACATACCGTAGTGACTTTGCCTGAAGTGCCAGCTCCTTCTGATCAGTTACCAGTAAGATATATTACATTAAAACACATCTCTTGTTAAAACTAACGTTGTCGTTTCCTCCGAGTGCTACGTAAACTGTTAAACTTATTACAAATTCTTTACCTGGCAGACGAAAGCTATAATAAGTAGCCCTGGACATCCGAATAGCCAAAGAAAAATGCTTCATGAAAAGTTTAACTAATCCAAGTAGCCGTTAAAAATGCACAAAATCCTTAAATGTTCACAAGAGAATAATGCAGTGTGCTCTAAGATATTGTCGATTTCAGTTACTCTGTATATAAAATCAAACTGAAGTATAAACACGTAGTGTTAATTACTGGCGCTAGAAATAATAATAACCAAAATTTAAAGAATAAGGCAACAAACGTGGAACATCGTTAGTTTGGAATAATCAAAATAAAATTATATTGTTAATCGGGAAATTCATGTATCTGGTAGTTATGCAATCCGTCCACGCCAAGATCTGTTCAAATAAAAAACAATGCCAAAAAGTTAAGATAATATAGAATACACATACACAGTAAAAGGTTTTCACAATAGCAAAATTAAACACTATCAACAGCTTAGATGAGGCAATATTTTTCACTTTGCGCACCGGCCAATGCAATATATATTCATGTTTGCATTTTATTTACAGATAGGTGCTAGTTGTAATAAAACAAAAGCCATCCAATCCTTCTTTTAAATAATCGTCCAAACAAAGCGGATTAGCACCAATGGCCAGTTTCTTTCAGAAGACGAAACTTGGCCATCGAATTTGACTCGCGTACTCTCATTCTGTCACTACCCATTAAAGATTAAGGATTACTACTTTGTTAAAACGAAAAAGAGACCTCACATGAAACGTGATGGGGGATGTATCCCAGTAGATTTGGCAAGCTTCATTATACCATTAACAAGCCGTTTAACTAGTGCCCAATAATGGATGCATTTACTTTAACTAGTCTTATCTGATAAGACATGTGAATACAATGTGTATTTCAAATGTGTGTTGCGGATGACGTTAAGTAAAGCTATGCAGGCAATACTCAATGACTAGCGACTGTTTTAGAGAAAGTAATACTCAAAGGACCAGTTTCGGCTGATAAATGAAACGTTGGCCACTGTTCCCTGTGCAGAGTTAACCTTCAACACTAGGAGTGGACAACCAAGTAATAATTTTTTTTAATTTACAATTCTCCCTCAATTCCAACGCGTTCCTCTTCTTCTAAAGTGGGGGATTTCAATAAAGTCATTAGGCTCGATGTCGTATGATGAAATGTGAAAACTAGACCTAGAAAACTACCATTTAATAATGGTGTAAGTTTGGTTTTTGCATCAGTGCATATAATGAGAAAATTAAAACAAATTAGGCTACAAGAAGGTTTTGGACATAGGTAAGATAATTTAAAAATCGATATATTCGACAATAAAATGGCGTTGCGTTACATCGCAACCACCAGCCACCGGACAACTATGGACTCAAAAAGGTCATGTAGCAACTAGTTATAGATGGCGTATGTAGTAGTATTTATTTCGACTAATATCATGCACTCCTTTTTAGATTTGCACCCACAATTTTTTTTAAAAATCTAGATAATAATACGCCAAAAATAGATGAAAGCAAGTTGGAACCGTCTTAACAAAACAAAACGATTCGTTTAATGTTCAGTTAACAGCCTTAATGATGAGAACACGAACGTATTACGGACAGAACCAAGATATGTAATTCATATTGGAGGTACAACAATATTCGGCATTATAGGTTCCCGCAGAATTAGTTATTGTATCTCTGAAATGTCTGTAGAGATTCCTGATAATATGCACCAAATTACGGAAATATATTCGACGCCAACTTTAGCACAATGTGAAAATTGATCTTGAAGAAGCGATCGCATCATGCAATAGCCTGTGTTTGTTCTAACCTAGATGCAAAATAAACCATAGAAAATTAAAAGGTAGCGAAAAAATAAATGATTGTACCAATAATTTAACCAAAAAAAAGATAGTGTCCTGATCGGTAAGCAGAATACATAAAAAAACAGTTTTGTTTGCCACTAGCAGCAGCTCTCGCACAAAAGGCATGCCTGTATCAGGTTTCATTTATGCTGACGACAGAAATACTAATAATCCTTTCGTAAAACTTCATGTGGGTGGCTTGAAAGAATTTTAAGTCGAACATAAGGCTCTACTTAATGAATAGGCTAACCAAGCAAAGTTTTTATATAAACAAAAATTAAGTGTGCAGCAGGGGCGGAGCAGAAATATGAGGGTAACATAAATAAATAATACTCGGTTGGAGCCACGGTCGCAGAAAATTCTGGCAAGTACTTGACAAGTTCCACATATAAACTAGATTGTTCAATTTAAAGAATTTTTCATTGCTACTTTATATAATATTAAGACCATTCTAATAAAAAAAATCTATATAAATACCGGCGTAAAATTTCGAGACAATACCATTTCCCGAAATGGCAAGCCGAAAAGATTTCAAATAGGCTCCAAACAAAGAATACACAAACCAAAATATAGACCGATTAATAACAGAAAATTGCGAATGGTGTGCGTTTGGGGGTGGCGCGGTGCTATCAATTCACGATCAGCCACAAAACCTAGCGCTATAAATTTGGTGTGCGAAACTAGTAACAAATTAGTTCAGTAAGCACGAAACGAATGTGCATGAGATTATACTTTCCGTTCATGCTGCCTTTGGTTTATCCTTCTGGTCACAACTGAACTAATTTGTTACTAGGTTCGCAACACCTAATACATACTTGCATATATATTAGCTCTTCGCAACAAACATAGCCGGTCTACTTCAGGAATTTCCATTCCAAATATAATCAAAGTTTAATCTAGTATGAAAACGCGAAGGGAAAGTTTCGGTTGCTGAAGGATAATTTGTCCACTGGCAACTGGGCAGATAGAGGTCATCAGCCTTGGTATGCAGTCTATCTAAGAGAAGGAAAACTGAATACAAACCATCACTAGGAATGGGCGACCTGGTGTTCTTTTACAGTCAACGTATAACCATGAACCACTTGTGTGATTATATGGCAGTAAAACATTAGTCACTTTTGGCTTTTGTATAGCTCTGCATGATCATATATATATATATATATATGCAAGCATGCTTTGAGCAGAAGCTCACACTACATATATTACCAAACGTAACTTGTCAAGTAATTGCCAGCAGCTACCAAAATCATGTCTCTGATTTGCTTCAGCCTTGAACTAATTACTGCGCACACAACAGGAAAATGTCATCTTTTCAGCTTGTATTTTAGTTAATCTTCTATTTAGGTGTAGCCTATTTTGCATTTTTCCGACTTAAAATTTTAATTAGCCGCCCACGAACCGTAGTTTTATGTAATATTCCCAATTACACTTTTAGTCAGACTCTTTCAGCTGCAGTTTTTTCTGGCATCGCTGTCGACCAAAAGTTCCAGCTCGACGTCAACAACCTTAAGTTATAGAACAGACACCATGTCATATATATATATATATATATAAACTAAGCTTGGTGTAAAGTATCAGAAGCAATACATCAAGTGGAGTAGTTTTGGCTTATCAAGTGCTTCGCAGATCTAATGTGAATGGGACTTTATTCGAGGCACACTCAAGCGATGCAATTCAAAAATGATGTTTTTACGCTTTACATGTATGAACCATATTATATATATAATATGTTGGCTTTAAAATTGCATTGTCAAAGACTTTATATGAATATTAGTTCAACCATTATTATAATTTTTTTAATTTGAATTGAGAAATAATTCATGTATTGAAGAAAAACTGTACAGTAAGTATACAATACAGTTAAAATCAAGGTTTTTTCTTCCGTCAGAATTGCAAAACCTTGTAATTCATGTAGTTATCGGGCGAGGGGAAGTAGGACATATTGTGATTAAACACACATTATATAATAAATGAAACATAAAACCTAAATGCCTGCCCACATTGTACACTGAGCAGCCATGACATTTGTATAAATAAGCAATATTGAACTGTTCGATAAAAGGGAGCTTGCCATGTACATTTGTGTTTAGCAATCACTTTTTAATACAGCAAAACATCAATTGTTTATTGGGAATCCGATAAATCACTGCCTCTTGAATTTATCGAGCAAACATTTCGGATGATGAGTACTCTGCAAAAGCTATACTGTTGAATATCGTCTTTTAGTTAGGCGCAGCCGCATTGCCCCATTACGTTAGTCATGACTCACGTTTGCTTATTTTGTGGTGTATACAGATATAGTATAATAAATTCCTGCTTTTATGTGTGACTTATTTCTCAATTCAAAGATCGAATGCATAAAAAATATTCATGACATTAAGTGAGGTAGGACATCATTTTGCATGAGAGATTTCGCCTAATCACAGATATAGTGACGTTTGTGGAAGAAAAAGATTTCGGTTGTAGTTCAATGAAAATTTGACAAACTTTGCTGTTCAGCTTCGACACATGCTGACTAAGAAAATGTTAACAAAGAAAATCAGAACCTGCTACTTTACTTTGAGACAAAAAGATCTCAATGTCGGAACCTCGTAAAAGTATGTCTCATCACCGATTTGGAAGCGTTCAAGAGTACTGTTTAAAGCCTTGTTATGCAGGCCATCGGCAGAAAGAATAAGAAACTACACAAACAAATAATCGATAATGAGTAATTCTTTTACGCATCACCAGACAACCCTGGCGCGTTTATTTTCAACTTTGCGAGTTTAACACTATAAGAAAAACAGAAGTATGGTTGCTTGAACCAAACTCTGTGTACTGTCAAACGATAAAAACCAAAAAAGGAGATAGGAACGAACATTTCTTATAAGAACTACATTTACAATAAGGCGTATTTTCAGATGTCTTCAAATAAAACGAAAACGTTACACCCACCGGAATCTGTTGCATGCAACCTCTCTAATCCTCAACTATATATAAACACGTTTGCGCATGATTTGAGTACATAGTTCGTATTAGGCGTAGTACCAGCTCCCACTGATGAGTCGCCAGTAAGCACGAAACGAATGTGCTCTAGGTTATTCCTTCTGTTAATGCTGTTTTTGGTTTATCCTTCAGGAGTAATTGAACTAATTTGTTACTAGGTGCGCAACACCTAATACGTAATAAGCTGAAATTGTTTGTGTTTGTTTTTGCGTGTCTCCGCCTGCCGGTTTACCCTCGCTATCATTTTTTGTATGCTGTATACATTTCAGAAATGATTGACTATATAAAGTACCCAATATAACAGTCGAGTTGAGTTATGGTGAAAAGAACAAATGGTCTTTTTCTAACATCGTGGTATATATTTGCAATTTAATAAATTTATGCTCCAACACATTATTTATATATCAATACAAATTACTTCATATTTATATGGTTCGATTACATGTCATATATACATGAATATAGGATATTGCACCGCCAAATCACCCAACATTTCTTGGTCAAACTCATGTCTGCATTCAAACTCATTTTTTGCTACGTACACAAAAAATTATACATAATTTCATAATAATAAATAATATTCTTACCGGCTGGCAGACTTGTATGAGTTACTTTTAGGGAGTTTGCAGATAGTTTTGTGATAATTGTTGCATTTGATGATTGATTTAAACTGGTATTACCTAGCCTAACTAATGGAACTGAAGACGGCGGATTTCTTGCCACGATGGAAGACATTCCATTGTTAATCAACAATTGATTGCATGAAGATGATGGTTCCAATAGTCGATAAGTAGCGGGCAGTCGTTTAATTTGAACTGGAAACATAGGTAGAAATGCTCGCATTCCTTGGCCACGCGCCTGAATCTGAATAAGAATTAATTCAGATAAGAAAAACTGAGCATTACATTATTTGGATCGAAATGCAAACGCCTTGAACTGTTTTAAATCAAAATTGTAATTCATAATATGCATACATATAAAAACGAAAATTATTCAAGCGTATATAGCAACCAAGAAGAAATGACAAAATAATCGAGTAATTTTACCACTGATATTCAGGTTTCTTTTGATACATGAGGGTACGGTGTAACGTGATCAAGTGACCGATATCTATATTTATAGCTGCTGATTACGAGATAGCCTTTCAATACCTCCTGCGTTCCCAGTCTACCGCCAGATTAATTTCAGCAACCTGACAATTTGTATATGTGGTCTTCTCAAAAAAGTGTTGCACACAATGAAATCAACATACCATAATTTGGTTCGATGAAATGACATCAAATAGTAAATGAAAAACGGATTGAATTACAAATATAACTCTTGATCAATGCATCATGATGCTGAGCTAGCAACGGCCTGTTGTACTAGCAATAGTAAAAATAGCTGGTAATCTCTTAAGCCTCCGTAGCACTAAGGACCACTAACAGTTTACCGGAAGACTTTGGACTCTCTTCGCTTAGGTTTGATGGATAAATGAGAAAGCAACTGCCGAAACTACTTCCTTTAAACTGGAGTAGAAAGGTGGACTTTTCGCAGTCTTTTCTAATCTCCGTTTTCCTTCAATCTCAGAAGCTCGAGAAGCTTTATCCAACCTTCGCGATTTATGTAGAAACGCGTGTATCTCACTTTCCCTTAAAATTCTTGCGTACAATGAATCTGAAAGTGTATCCATTGGTGTCGAAAAAACTATATTGTTTCAGAATTATGGATAATATATACTGAAAAAGCATAAGTAACGAAAACATCCGTAAACATTTTGGAAAAACGAACAAGTTACACACATTAGATAAGCAAAGGTTCCGACAATTCCACTGGCCCGGTCAGGATGTACATAAGATGCTTTTACTATAATCACTCACTGGAGTTTTATTGTCTCAAGCAACATCAGATTGGCGTAAGAAACAAAGTAAACAGATTTTAACATGACAGAGACAGTTAAAGACCAATACAATGAAGCTGAATGATACAAGACTCGCACGCCTATCGAAAAATAAAATTCAAAATACGCATCATATTTCTTGGTTTGAAACCTTGCACAATATAACATTGAATCTTGGTGACCGGTGGCCTCAATGCAGATTTCTAGTAACCATATTAATTTTCTTTGTTAGCTTAAATGAGTTTAACGTGAGATTTGGTTGTATATAAAGTGATACTGTGAAAAATGCAAGGAAGTTTTATTGCCGATGTCGCCTTTACTTAAGACTTGTTTGGTTTAGATTTTGTTATTATATGTCTAGGTCGTCTCGCACCTGTCTTATCATCTGTTCTTGATCCTTCCTCCATAAGTTATTTTCCTCAAACAATTATGCTGCGTGTGGTGATAACAATTATTATATCATATTGTATTAACACTGACCTTATTATGTACCATATATCAGAAAATTAAAATTGTATAGTGTAGAAAGGTAACTATCTTTTCTACATTATACAATTCTTAGTTTATACTGACATATGCAAGTAATTAATGGGTCAGGTGTTTATATCAAGACCGCAACCTTGATTATAATAATTATGCTGCGTGTTATATAACTAATTTATCAATATAATATTTATAATTAATTATTATTAGTATTATTATTGGCGGCTTATTACTTTCTTTCATTTTTACGCTTCAATATAGCAACACTTATTATATAAGATAATATAGGTGCCTGTGATAATTCGAAGCTTCGTTATGTTTCCAATCAAATTAACTTCTTTGAAAGACAATTAAATTTAAGAATTGGAAATCAGTAGCATTCGTGTTTCATAATATTTATCAGAAATGATAACGCCAAACTTGACCTACTGACATTTCATTGACGCTTAACCATAAAAATGAAAAACAACAACAATGAGCAGTATTGTAATAACATAATGCTAATATTACCAAAAATGACAAATAATGTCAAGCAAAACCTTGGAAAGTTAAAAACGAGTAATAATCTGGGAGATTGGAATAACCCCAAATCGAAATCCGAACATAGACAATATTAAAAAAGCCTATTAGACCTCTAAGAATACAAAAACCTTGTCGAAGCCAAATTTAAGGCAAGATTACATCACTAATGCAGCTTCCTAGCAGGTATTTTCTTTCTCGTTTCGTAAAGAAAACAGAACCACCATATCACCACAAAGCACGCACAGTTCCCAGCCAAGCATAATGATAAAGATGTAGACTCTATTTTGGTAAAAATATTTCTTCAATACTACCTGATTTGATCTCTGTAGACTTATGTGCTTTTTCCATGACACGTGTGAACTCATGTGCTATCAAACCGTTTAATTATTCATTTAATTTGCTTTTGCAAAGCCTGATGCAGAGATCAGGAATGATGGTAGCCTGTTTATTGACATAGATCGTGCTAAAGATTAACTCAACACAGCCATCAATTATACACCCGGTACGATCGAAAATGAAATGCTACAAAACTACAGTCGTTTTAGGCCGTACACCTCTTCTTCAATGCATATTAAAACTGTTCTGAAGTACACTAGTTTTTGTCGTTGAAGCAAGGAAGCTGCCTGGCAAAATATACTACCTCGTGTACCGGGGTTGTAGACCAGTATCTTTACTCAATTCAGTTTCATTTTCAGAGGTGTGAATACTTACAAAAATTTAAAAGCCTGGCATTCCGAAGCCAATTTGTTTTCGAGTTACGATATGGCAGTGTCAAGAATTTCGAATACTCGTCTTTAGTACCGTTCTAACCACACATATCCGTCAGATTGATGAGCCATCACAAAACTCAGACATGCACTCTATTGTATTAATAAGATATTACGTGGAAAAATCGACCACTTGATCAAGCGGAATGACGCCTAAACCACTGACAAACATTTATATGTGAAAATCCCAGAAATAACACTAACGCACAAATCCCAGTGCTAATGACCTCAATATTTATTTAGGCATTTAAAAAGTTAAATAGTTCCATTTTGAATATAAATAAAATGAACAACAACCACAATTTTACACACTTTTGTGCAAAGAAACAGGCGTGTGTGAAATACATATGTAAGAACAGTTTTCCATATGCTAGTGAAATTTGATTGGGAGGAATCAAAGATTATAGACGCTTACAGATATTCGACCACCGTTGGTTGAGAGGTATAGCCCGCATATGTTACTTAAAACGTATAGACAACACTGAAATCAGTCGAAATATTGTTGGATTGACAAAGAAATTTTTCTTCTGCCTGAAATCCTTACCTTATAAAAGAAAAATACTTTTGCAGGTTCACTCTAACTCCGCAACCGCAAAATAAATATCGATATTTAGGTGACACGTTTGCAAGCATGGGCAGTTCTATCAATAACTCAGGTAATATGTCCGACTAGGTGAGTATGAAAATCGCGAAAGCTAGAACCTTACCCAAACTTTGCTATTTAAGAAGAAAAGTGTTCCAGATCATTTTTACAATGCATCTATACGTGCTGTTTCATTATACGTTATTAAAATTTGGCAATTTAAGACGTTTACAAGTATTCGATCACAGTTGGTTGAGAAACATAACCCTCATAGATAATTTAAAACGAATGGGCAACGCTGACATTTTCAGACGTAACTTTGGAGTACTCAAAAGGTATTCCTCGTTAGAGAAATAAAGAAGGCTCGAACGCGTTTTACGCATGCCATCAATTCGATAAACCAGTAGAACATTATTTATTCAGCCAGCGCCAAATTGACGTACAAGTTCGAGAAAGGCCAAATCAGCCAAAGACATGTAAGCAGATTGAATCCATTCGTATACCAGGATCGGAACACCGCGCGATATGGCATCAAACAGAGCTTAGTTGTGAACTTGTTGAGGAGTTATCTGCAAATTTCGGTCGTTCTTGATGAGGCGACAGTGAAGACTGCAAGAAGCGGTTATTCCGGTGTCACCCAACCTCGAAGCTGTCTTGGTCTAAATGATACGTGTAAAAGATCCAGGCCGCCGCATTTCAGTTTTACCTAGTTAGGTATCTCTATCTCAATTAGATCCTCCCCTTCATAAATCACGCTAAATTGCTTGTTTAAATTTAACTTGTTTTTTTAATATTATTTTATGAAATAATTTAAAAACTTTATTTTTCTCAATGTTAAATTTAAGGTAAGTATCAGTTTGTATAGGCATTTTTACTACTGGTGGCTATGATGATGAAGTTAGGTAAATCAGTATGAAATAGGAAAACGAGACACTTCATTCATGTCTTAAAATAAATGACTTACAAACGTGTGGGCAATTTTTCCATAACAAAACTTAATGGTTTGTCCACATTAACATTATTGACACGATTGATTTTGGCCGAAACAGACATTTCTTATGCCTTACAGGATCCAGCGTAAAATAATTTTCCATATATAAGTGAATCACATAAAAATTATATTATCGAGTGTTAATCAACACAAACCGTTGGGAAAAATAGATTTGCGAGGACTCGTGTTAGCTTAAAAAATGATTTTTAATTCCAATATGCAAGACAAATTAACGTAACAAATTACGTGATCTTTTGAATAGAGTAATGCCATATTGGTATATATTAGGAAGAGAAATTAAATTTCAGAATACTTAACAACAACAACAACAACACTTTATAATATTTCATTCATAAGAATCGTGGTTAGTTTTACTTATATTTAATGTCGATAATTTATTGTTGTTGATTTGCGAGTGCATTTGCGCATGTTTGTGTGCGTAATTTTTCCTCTAAGGAGAATAATTCTTCCCATCTTTTGCCAAGATTTCTTATGAAACATTGTGTTTAAATACGTAAAGATTAGTAGAAGATTTCGAATGACGGAATTTGTCCATATCTCTTGTTTATCTCATTAACGTTTATACATTAATCGATGTCATTGAATTCGCGCCCGATCGAACTTGCAAGTTGATTGAATATTTAATCCAGCATATTGCATTTTCGATGAATTTAAGCAATAGGCGTCTTATAAGCTTATACGTCAAATTCTGGTTATTTTGTCTGTACTGCTCAACGAATTATAACTGATTGTGAACACGATTTAAAGGATATTCGCAATTTAATAATCTCTATAATGTACACTTCCTTCACATATTACATAGTATATTTAATAGAAGTGTACACAACTCTTTAAGTAAAACATCAAGCCCCCAGGGTGAACAGTCAAGAGTTTTACCAAAAGGACATTTTAATTGGCTGACCACGAATAATGCAAAACAACATCAATTTACTAGCATCCAGGCAGGCCAAAAAAATCAAAAGGCTAGCCACAACAAACATTCAATCGGACTGGCAATAAATTGACGGAAAAAATGCACAACACTATGTGCGATCAATACAGCAATCCGCACATCCTGCGCTGTTACCAAGGGAACAAAATGAAATAGCGTACGGGGAAAGAACATTCGTACACTTAGTAGCCAACAAGGCAATCACTTGGTCTAAACACAATCCATCAATATAAGAATGACCAGATCTCAAACACCATTCTGTAATACAATGAAAAAGATCCTTACACGCACAGACATATAGGCATATGTCCTCTGCAATTAACCAACAACAATAATTAGAATATTGAAAATCAGACCACATGTCACACACTTAATTTGATGTAAACAAATGATGTATATAAATGAACAATTGTGTTCTTGAATATTCTCGAAAAAACGGTCATAATGAACTTCGTTATTAAATTTCGAAGGTAATTGGCATTCTGTATAGGTCAATTATAGTTTGTATTGCTCATGGTTATATATGAACTGATGTTGCCTTGCCTTAAAGCTGACTAGGCCAAAATGGTGTTGTTTATCGGTTTACTCTTTCTCATTTCTTTGTTATCTATGCATATATCCACAATGTAACGAGTTCCTGCCCTCTTATATATCACTACCCTTTAATAATAATTGAGCCCAAATTATTATTTTCTGTCAATATTATTACTTACTACTACCATAATCAAGGTTGCGATCTTTATATAAACACCTGATTCATTAAGTTCATACATTTATCAGTATAAACTAAAAGCAGTATAATTTAGAAAAGGCAATTCATCCAGTAGACCGTTTCGTCCTTATTGGGAATTCATCACGTACTGACCAGAATTTGCCGCGAATATGGCTCTATGAAACGAAGGATCCACTGAAGGGCATAAATGTAGACTGAGTTCTGTATTGGCGTCAGTCGAGTTTCCAAAAAAGACAAAACCTGTCTACTGGATGGATTACCTTATCTACACTATATACTTCTTAGTTTATACTGACAAATATATGTACTTAATTGATCAAGTTTTTATATCAAGATCGAAACCTTGATTATATTATTTTTTATCCCCACCGGCGCAATAAATGTTCGTTTATCTATACAAATATTATTACTTTTTTAAATTAATGTTTTTCGTTAATTTTCTTATTGTTATTTGACAGCGATGTGGATTAACATTTTTTATGAGTACGAAAATGTTTAAAAAAATACCGTTGGAGAGGAACATCCAAGAATAAAAGGAACGAAAGTTGAGATGAAATCTTTCAGAGAATACATAAAACAGTGTTAAATTAATCTATTAATAAGTTTTTTTAAAATTAGGTTGAACAAAACGGGCACCTAACAATGCATAGCACCAGCTGTAACTTACTTTTACAAATCCATTGGCCTTAAGCAGCGCACCGGACTCTTCGAATCTATCCGCACTTCTCAAGTCAGTGGCAGAATGTCTTCTGTTTGCAACAGGTCTGTCGTCAGGCTTTCCCAAAAAAGCTTCGAACACATTCTTGTTTTTTTGCATTAAAGTGTTGGTTTGGACTAACAAGTTGGTAGCTGTGCTACTCGGACCTGAGACAATAATCTGACTGCTCTCTGAAGTATAAGGCATTGTTGTCGCTGCCAAGAATACCCTCGGCAGAGGAGTTTGTGGTCCGGACTTCGAAACAGCAAGGCTTGACTGATGTAATGCAGCTTCGTAATGGAAGGCAAAATGGAAGTAATCCAACAAAATGGCATTCCATAATTAATTATAACGATAAGAATATATTTTTAACTATTATATCAAGGAAAGGCGAATTTCTGTTTAACAGAAAATCTACCCAAGTAGGCATTTATAAAGAGTCATCGTTTTATGGCGGAAAATGACAAAAATCAATACTTGTATTAATATCCATTATAACTACCGTGCCGTTGGTTTTGCCTACACGAGGCAGGCCAGGGAAGATAATTAATACTAAAAGTCACAATCTCTCACAAAGAACAGACAACCCGAACTCATGACTATAAATTCCATGGTTATGCGGCACCGAAGTACGGATATAGTACGCTGTGTCGTTGTGGCGATTGAAAAATGTCAAATATTACAGAAGCCCGCCAATCGGAAACAAACATCACCGGTATAAACAAGTGATCAACTATTTATGCAGGAGCGGTATGCATAAAATCACTAATTAATTAATTAATAATTACGAAAAATAAAGGAAATATAATCAATAATTGAAATGAACCATTACTACATCTGATTAAATATGTTGGCGTTATCATTGTACAGCGTATTATTAGAAACCTAGGAAGGTACTGGAAATGAAGTACCGAAACGTAGTAAATCAACCAAGATTAAATTGTACCTCATTTCCGGTGGTTAGTACGAATGATTTGAAAGCCTTCGGAGGGAGGGGACAAATCAGCACCCAACCACCACGAAAACAAACTCAACTCGTACTTGAAGGACCAATAGGTCTTTATGTAACTGGGAGTGCAAGTCTACCACCCACGAAAGTAAACTGTGGATAATCTAAGAGACGATCGCATTGCGCAATTTGGAACAACAACGTTCAATGCTTCATGTTCTTTATTCCAACAATAATTGAGACCATTTACAGGTAATCTAAGAGAAAAACATATTCAAAGTCGATGCCAAGATTACAGGCAATCTAATTTGTTGAAACGCAACTATGAAGCGAGGCAAGTTTAAATTAACTTTGGCATTCTCCTGTATGATCTAAAAAGTGATTATCGGCATAAATACCAATGAACCATAGATAGTTCTACCAATACCGCTTTCACGAAGCTTAAAGACAATCATAATTTTTGTGAAAAAAATTATGCAGGAACACACGGCTTAGCAGGTGGCACGTATTACTTGCTAATTTAACATGCAATAGTCACTATGACTTGAAGGATAGACATAGATGTTATGTCTGCAAATGGTTTCCGGGGTATTACACAAATAAATTTAAAATGAAAGTACTAAAAACATGATATCACTAATTACCTACCATCCGTTTTCAATTTGTTGAGTTTGACCGCGCATCCAGGTATATAGTCGGGCATCGATATAAGCTTAAATTCAGTAAATTTGTCAACAAATCAAGACAAGAAAATAAATATTAAAATCTAAACAGCTTATAAAACACCAAAAGTAGATCTCAAAGGCTGATTAAACAAACATATGACCCTATATTTCCAGGCGTTTACCTTTTCATCGCGCCATTTTCTTTTGGTCGCCAATTTTTCGCGTTCCTGAATTAAAGGAAAAAAATTAAATCAAATAGATTAATTACGTATCAACACATTTAATCTGATATATGGATCAGTCAGTTTGTACAGAAGTAGGAAGGAATAGTAATAATAAAAAGCAAAATTGACAAAAACTAGTAAGGGATACCAATTTATGGTAGTACATTTACATAGAAAACATACAGATATCAACAACCTTGACATCAACACAATACCATTATGGTGAAGTAGGCTTTAAGGCAAGAGAACAACGGCAATACAACTTCCTTGCAGTTTTCACTGTATCGCGTCATAAACACGACCAAACATCGCAGCTAACTAAGCCCAGCTACGATATTTACATAGATAAATCTATAGAAGAGCGCAGCAAGATCGCCAGTGAGCTCAACTCGATGCCATATCGCACAGGGTTTCCAGTCAAGAACTATGATGCGCACGTAGGCCAATCCTAGCAGATAATCGGATCCCATGCTACGACAATAGAATGAGAACTACGTCCCGATATCACTTTGCATCTGCAGAGCTGTCGTGGATGATGGGTGATCATTCCATGTTGAGAGTTTGGATATGATTGATGTTACTATGAATTATAGTTTCGTTAACTTTAATTTTCTCAGATCTTTTGGAAAAACATGGGCTATTATCTTATGCGGCATTCTTGTCCAAAATAATTCACGATCGATTTTAAAACTGTGCTTAAGTTGGTGTCTTATAACTCTACGACAGGTCGCAATCACGAACAGTACTTCAAAGTTTCAATAAAAGCGCAGACCAAACTATGAGAAAGCCCAGTTAACTTAGAATAGCTTTGGTGGAATGACGGTTGTTTGTTTTTGCTTAGACCTAACTGATGTCTAGTCCTACTTAACCTTCCAAAAAATTCAAGCGCAAAGTTACAACGGAAAAGTGCAGGTTCCGAATCGACATTCAGCATAGTTCGTGGGCATATTTGAGCTGTAAAAGAACTCTAGGTCACCCATTCCTTATGGGGATGGTTGGTATTAAAATTTGTCCATCTCTTAAGTAGTCTTCGAACCAAAGATGATGAGCCATATCTGTCCAGTTGACAATGGCCAAAAATGCCTTAACCAAACGAAGCCTGCCTTTTTTTCTGCCACGCTTGCTCTTATTCTTACCCATTTAATAATAATAGTTACTTTGTAGTTAAACCTAATTCAATGCTCAATATAAAAAGTGGTGACAGCTCTATCTTATTAGAATCGGCAATGATCATGCTACCATTACCGAGCTGATTATATTTCCTTTCATTAAATTTCAAATGATAAATGAAAAGCTATCGACTATGGTGACATGGAACCCAGAATGTATACTGGACTTCCTCAATGCCAGTTGCAGATTTGTTCACTTCCAGTATATGGTTATGCTTATGGAACACGGGTGACCAATTACAGTGCAACATAATTTTGTAGCATAAAGGACTGATTAATTTCCCATAATTGAATTGCTGCAGCGCTCACAATCTGTAAGATTTCTCAGACAATCAGCGAGAGGAAAATCAACATATATTCTTAAAAACCGGGACAAATGTAGTGACTGGGATTGCAGCAGGTAAAATTTAATTAGCAATATATATGGACGCTTTAATAATCTGCTGGTCACTACAAAAATGGTGTAAAATTTTTTAAAATAATTTCTGAAACATTCTCTGTTTGAAGTCATCTTTTTGCCTTCAGATTTAAAATTATTCAATTTGTGCTCAATGCTGCGTTGGAGATTAGTGCCAGCTGTACTATTTCTAAAACTGTATTGACAAATTTATCACGTCACATATGACATGTAAAACGAATTTCTCACTTCTCGTTTATATCGGACACGACATAGTTAAGGAAACCAGGTAACTTTATATTGTCTAAGCTGTTGAGGAAAAACTATGATGTCTGACGATATTAGGGAAAATTCAGCTAGATTTCAGAATTAAAATTTTAGTCTTTAATTGTTTGTAACATGGAAGCCAGTCTCAAGTATGAGGCTGAGGTTGTAACTGATAAATATCTTAAATTAAAATAGGCATTCATAAAAGCATAATTATTCATAAATGCGGAGGTTAATTGATTTGTTGGAAATTAATTATCTCCCATGAAATAAATCAAATTTTATTTATGGACATGATGTTATCACTGGTTTCATGAAATATTTGAATTTTACTTTATGAAGATTTTGACCTGCCTGATTTTATACTGGAGTCTGGTTGAGATCTTGAGTTGCGTGTTACGTATTGCTGCGTATTTATGGCTTGAGACATTTTGGTAATGATGTATTGAAGCTCGGAATTGTTTTTAATTTACTTTTCGGGAAGGATCTCAAATTTGCGTCAGGTTATTGAAGTGGGTATTTGTTTTCAAGATCTTCAAATTTGTTCAGTGAGACGGTTAGAAAACTTATTGTTATAATAAATATATTGTAAATCGTATTTTAACATTATGAGCAGCTATGAAAATATTCTAAGGACTTAAGAAATGCAGATTAATAAAAAGCTCTGAGGGATTTAGTTGAACCACATTATATATATATATGGGTTAGCCGAGCCTGGCATCTGAGGCTCTCTTATGGTAATGTAAGTATTCTACACAAATACCGCATCGTAATGCAAAACAAATGCGTTTTCAGAATGACAAAAAATTTCTTAAAAGTATTTTGAAGATATTTGTTTATGTAGACTTACTTCGCATTCAAACGCTTCACAGGTAAATCTTACTATTTCTTTACGAAAACTCTTTTGAACACTTGCATCATATTCTAAATTAATCTCACGTGAAAACGCTCTACCAAGTTCATAAATTGCATCAAAACTAAAAATAATTAGAAAATATTTACCGAAATGCATCTGGATCGTCTTCCAATAAATACATCAAGTATAATCGAATGTGCTCCCTCAGCCGGATTTTCATAGTGTAGCATATTTAAATATCTTAAATTAAATAATTTAACCCAGCATTCAAAAGCGGAACATACTTTAATATATTTTTAATCAGAATATTTTTTTTATTTTCAGTTTACTATATATTACTCTTCTGTCACAGGTTTTTTTATACAAAATTGGATCAACATTGAATAAGTTTTAGATATGATCACAAATAAATTTGACGCATAAAAACGACTCATTTAAAAATACCGCAAAAAGCTCAAAAAGCTAATCTCCAATTGTAAACGCCCCGGCTTCAAGTAAATGCCGTACGACGTTACAAACTCGGTTAAGGTGCTCTGAATAGAGATTAGTTACTGATATGGGGGCACTTAAGAGGGCCTGGTAATGCGTTCTCTTGAAGTCTTCAGAGTTGAAGATGTCCTAGAGCCTTGGGTGGACTCTGGTTGAGTTGTCGCTCCCGTGGTTGAGCTGTGATCGTGTTGTGGATAGTGTCCTGCAGGTCCTGCACTCAATTGGCTCGTCTCTCCGGTATCCCGCAACAAGATGAGTCACGGATGTAGTTAGTTGTTGGTGAAACTATCAAATCACCAGCGTAGGTATTGACAGCCGACAGAGCGCACACGTATTGACAGCCGACAGAACGCACACGCGTGAAACAGGTAGAAGGCAAATGCCACAACTGACTTGCATGGTAAATTACCGTGCTTAAATAGCATGCAATATGTGTACTTGCACACTATTGGTTAAACGTGGTTAAACAGCAATTTTGCTTTTTTCTCATTGGTGCAACGTAAATAAATTTGAATTTAATTTACGCAATATGTCGGCGATTGATTTGTGTCCTTACACAATCTTGCTGGCCTCCAGCAAGAAATGGTGGATGTCATAGGAATACTTGGAACACTGACTGGCAACCTTTCGATCTCCACCCTACAGCCCCACCTAATGCGTCAGGCTGATGAGTTTTTGAACGGTGTAGCCAGGGAGGTTGCCCTACAAAACCACATTAAGCTAAAACTTTTTCTCTGGTCGCCATTCTCCCATCTCTCAAAGGACGATCTGGCCTCAGATCTCATCAGACAACTGGGGGATAACTTCAGCCACCTCAAAGAAGTCCTTTCGGGAAAACGTCGCGCTTTGTGTGTAGCGACACAAATCAATGGCCGACATATTGCGTAAATTAAATTCAATTTTATTTACGTTGCACCAATGATAAAAAAGCGAAACTTGCCGTTTAACCAATAGTGTGCAAGTAGGCATGGCATGCTATTTAAGCACGGCAAATTACCATGCAAGTCAGGGGTTGCATTTGCATTCTGGTTCGGGTTACGCGTGTGCGTTCTGTCGGCTGTCAATACCTACGCTGGTGATTTGATAGTTTCACCAACAATTGGCTACATCCGTGACTCATCTTGTTGCGGTATAACCAGCGAGACGAGCCAATTAATTGCAGTACCCGAACGACGTTATCCACATCGTGATTACAACTCTACAAGAAGAACAACAACAACCAGAGTCCACCCAAGGCTCTAGAACATCTTCACACTCTGAAAAATTCAGGAGAACGCATTACCAGGCCCTCTTAAGGGCCCCCCTATCAGTAACAAATCTCTATTCAGAGCACCTTAACCGAGTTTGTAACGTCGTACGGCATTTACTTGAAGCCGGGGCGTTTACAAAATTGGCGACCGCGCCAGGATATTGATTATTGTTCTGATTTTTTTGGTATAAATAAAATTGACTTCCTTTTTCATTTATTTTGGATAAAATAGATTAACATTTGCGTTTTCTTTACCCTAATCGTGGTCTTCTGGGAATTTTGTTGGGTGTATATTCGTGTATTTGTGTTGAATTGTTTTTGGGGGATATAATATGTACTTGGCATCACCGTACAAAGCTCGCTCGACAGACTCAATGCGGATTTTGGAAGAAGTTACTGTGACGTGCTTTTGTTCTGCGCTCATACACCTGTAGAAGCCTTTTGTGGGTAAGCGTTTCGTTAAAGTTTATTTATATATTTTCATATTGCTTATAAATTTATGCTTTTAAGATCCCGTAAGATTGTTAAAATGTCAGGTCCAATTTTAGATATTGATGTTCCTGTTTGGGATGGAGATAGTGAACTATTCTTTATGCGCGTAGACTCCGCTTTCTCCCCGTTTCCTGATTATGACAGTCATCAAAAACTGTCGAAGGTTTTTGCTAAACTACCTTCTGAATTGCAGCGACGGATTTATCCTAAGCTTGAGGCCATTAGGAAGCTACCTAATCCCATTTTGGGTCTACAAAACGAAGTAGAATCCTTGCTTGGGCCCACAGAGACTGAGCAGATAATAAACAAATATGCGCAGTTAGACATGCCAAATCTTGGCCCCATCGAAATACTGAGGGAATTACGGAAACGTTGGTATAAAACCAACATTTCTGACCATGAGGCTAAGGTTGTTTTTATTAACAATCTTCCACAAACATTAAAACTCTTTGCCAGACAGCTTCCCAACACTCTCTCTATAGATGACTTATCTGAGAGATGTGAGTTAGAATATAGGGTTTTGGAACCCAAAGTGAATCCATCATCCTTTTCTTCACCCCCGCAAGATGATAGACTCTCCTCTTTAGAGAGGACAGTGGCGAACATGGCCAAAGTTCTAGAAGGATTGGCCATTACCAAATCCGAGCTAAATCAAGTGAATGCTCGACCAAAATTCGTTTCCAAGTCAAATTATAATGGTAGGCGGCGATCGAGATCTCCGCAATCCTTCAATAAGTATGCCCCAAAGAACTGGTGTTATAACCACCAGAAGTTTTTTATGCTTGCCAAGTTTGTCTTTGTCGTTCCGAAGAATTTCCGAATGAGTGTCAATTTCCACAGCTGACGGAGAGGACAACAGACCGCAGGCACAGAGGGTGCGTCAGTATCGGGAAACGTCTGGCGCAGGAAGTAGAAGACCGTACTTTCTGCACATCAAGAGGCATCAACGGCGCTACAGGGAAGAAGCCAACTACAATCCGACATCCCTGTCGACTCTTTTCGTCCACGCCGAATTTTTCACATAGAGAACCAAACGGACAACGCCGGTCGCAATCACCAGCCTACTTGTTTGCATGACCCGGCCAAACAGCCCAACGAACTTCTGCACCTTCTTGATTTCAAAACTGGCGAAGAGTTCATCGTAGACACAGGTGCGGCAGTCTCAGTTCTCAAAGGTGATTCAATGGCCGAGATGTCGCTAGGCGTTCTTCTCGCAACAGCTACTGGCGAGCCCATACCAACTTATGGCTGCCAATACCGCACACTCAACATAGGTCTACGACGTGAATTTTCCCACAACTTCATCATTGCCAAGGTCTCACATAATATAATAGGCCTTGATTTCCTTCTAAAATTTCGGCTCATTGTTGATCTTGCCAATCAAAAGGTAATTGACCCCTCCACCGGACTTGAGCAAAGCTTTTGGACACTTGCCTCCGAGCGTTTGGAGTTACAGGTCATTCAGCCAACCCCAGTGCATCATTCAGCAGAGATATCAGCAGCACTTCGAAAATACAAATCGCTTTTCGATCTTAACAAGTCAGAGCTACGAGTCTCCAACACGATGCATCATATCGTCACAGAAGGACAACCTATTGCACTCAAGAAGCGACCACTGGCTCCTGCTAAGCTGAAAGCTGCCCAAGAAGAATTCTCAAGGCTTTTGGAAGAGGGAATCATCAGACCATCGAAAAGTTCATGGGCGTCACCACTGCACTTAGTCTCTAAATCAAACGGATCGTACAGAGCCTGTGGAGACTACCGTAAGCTAAATTCAGTGACAAAATCTGATGCATATCCTATTCCAAATATTAACACTTTACTTGAAAAACTCAACGGCAGCAATTTCTTCTCAGTGATTGACCTCAGACAAGCGTACCATCACATCCCGGTAGCACCAGAGGATATCGAGAAAACTGCAGTCATCACTCCATTTGGCCTTTTTGAATATCTTTACATGCCTTTTGGACTTAAGTGTGCTACTCAGACATTTCAAAGATTCATAGACAACATACTTCGCGACGACTCTGCTTATTGTATGTCATATCTCGATGACATTATGGTATTCAGTCCAGATCTAGAATCTCATGCGAAAGATCTACGAAATGTCCTCTCACGCTTATCCAACCACGAACTCAAGATCAACTGTGACAAGACGCAGATTGCAACTTCATCCGTCGACTTCTTAGGGCATCGTATCAATGCCCAAGGTATTCAACCGTTGCCGTCAAAGACGAATTCAATCAAGAATATCAAGTCACCAAGGACTGTGAGCGAGTTGCAGAAAATACTGGGAGTACTAAACTATTATCGCAAGTTCCTTCCGGGCCTTTCAAAACAACTTTATCCTTTGTGCAGGCACCTGCGGAACCGAAAAGGACTTAGCAAGAATTCCATCATTGCTTGGTCATCCGAAGACGAGGAATTACTTCGACTTGCCATCAACTCGTTAGCAAATGCCACAATGCTAACGCATCCAGATTTCGAAAAGCCATTTCTACTCACGACAGATGCTTCTGAATTCGCTATTGGAGCCACTTTGGAACAAGAGATCGACGGAGTTCGGAAGCCTATCAGTTTCTACTCGCGTACTCTCCAACCAGTAGAAACGAGGTACGACACTTTCGGCCGAGAACTTCTCGCCATCCACGACGCAGTGCGCCATTTTATCAGCATCATTGGCAGTAGCAGATTTGTTGTTTTCACAGATCATGCACCACTAGTTAGCGCACTTCGAAACGCAACTTCATCTATCGCCAAGTACCCTGCCAGAGTGGAAAGACAGCTTTCTCGTCTAAGCGAATGGCAATTTGACGTCTTTCACGTCAAGGGCAAACAGAACTTCATTGCAGATGCCCTGTCCAGGCCAGACGTCTCTCTACAACCACCTTCGCCGTCACCATTCACTGTCAACTCCGTGGCACTCAGTGAACCTGCACTAACGCCAACTCTCCTGCGAACTGAACAACGCGGTGACATTCACATTCAAAGATCAATAGCCCGTCACCCAACCAAGTTCATATGCCGTCTGTGGGAAGGCTTACCAATTGTTTACTTCACGGGTACGCAGCCCAACAAGCCAGTTCTGCCGACCAGCCTTCAGAGAAAAGTTTTCGATTCAATTCACTCAATTTCTCACCCAGGAAGCCAAGCGACTGTCCGACTTCTTACAGATCGTTTCTGGGGTCACAGACTTAGGCAGAATGTTAAACGATGGGTCTCAGAGTGTGCTATTTGTCAGAAAAACAAGATCACACGACACACTCGTTCTAAGTTGCAACATTTTCGGTCTACTTCTCGCCTAGCCATCGTCCACATCGACATAGTTCATCTGACAAAGGTTCAAGGTTTCAGCTACCTTCTAACTATGATCGATAGATTTACACGGTGGCCTGCGGCATTACCTCTTGGCACCATTTCTGCAGACGAAGTAACTAACGGTTTCATCTCTGCATGGATATCCAATTATGGTGTTCCCAATGAGGTCATCACGGACAGAGGCACTTGCTTCTCATCTGATCGTTTCAAAACCACCTTGCGGTACATGGGATGCATCTTACGCCAGACGA
The DNA here is from genome assembly GCA_029291075.1 of Eudiplozoon nipponicum. Taxonomy (NCBI): domain Eukaryota; kingdom Metazoa; phylum Platyhelminthes; class Monogenea; order Mazocraeidea; family Diplozoidae; genus Eudiplozoon; species Eudiplozoon nipponicum. The sequence continues at coordinate 19,474 of JAQBSW010004996.1, read as the reverse complement.
CTGCCTACCATCCCCAAGCTAATGGCATGGTAGAGAGAATGCATAGGGAACTCAAAGCTGCTTTAGCATCGTCGTCCATTAATGGCAACTGGGTCGATGCACTACCTTTAGTTCTGCTTGCCATGCGTTCCCGTACTCGTGAATCCATTAAAACATCTGCGTCACAACTCTTGTATGGCATGGATCTACGCCTGCCTAGTCAGCTCCCACGTCTACTACCGGCACAAGATGACCCACAAGACGAAGCTACCCGCCTTCGACTTCATTTCGGTAACATGTCTGAACAGCAGCCGAGACACACGCCTCGTCCAGTCTTCGTTCACCCACAGCTCCACAGCTGCAAGAGAGTACTCGTTCGCAACAATAATGCTGTTGCACCACTACAACCAAAGTATCGCGGTCCTTACCCGATTTTGCTCAGACAACCAAAATACTTCATTATTATGCAAGGCGCTACACCGACATCAGTAAGCATAGACAGGTTGAAACCGTTTATCGAACCGCCTGATCCTGAGAGCGTTCAACCTTCTACACACGTCTCAGGCTCCGTCTGCCCACAATCTCAATAGCCTGCTTTGTATAACGCGTAATTGATTTTTTTAAACATTAACATTTAACTATCAAATTTTTTTTAACCTTACGTTATTTTTCGTATTTGTCTCACGTGGCATAACCAGCTGTTCTTAGCTAACAATTGTGTAGCATTTTTGAACAGTTCTTTGGTATTATGCCATCTCTGAGGCAATGTTCGTGTACATATTTTTATGCAGTTACCTTTGATTTTAATGTATATATTTTTACATTATAATGTATTTCTCACACATGACATTACACTGCCTATTTTGGTATGACCAGCTACTTAGAGCTAACGCTTTCGTGTAGCAACACTAAGTAGTGATCAGCTTCATATCATGGTACAGGCCACTTTCAATGCATATCTCAACTTTATCTATTGCACAAAGACCACTCTACAAATGTCATGACCACAACGTCGAGCACTCTAGCTCCTTTGGTCGTATACAAACACATTGACAACGATCCAACCTGCTTAGGTTTTTAACTTAAACCTGGCAAATTCAGAGGCGATTTACCTCGAAATCTTCACGCTGCGGCTCCAAAAACTTACACTGCTCTATTTTGCCTCACGTGCTATGACCGACCACTAGAGCTAACAATTTGTGTAGCAATTCCTAGTGGTTACCTGGCATCATATCATTGTTGAAGCAACCAACAAGCATATTTAAGCCCAGCACTTATGGTTCATCATATTTTTGCTTAACTTGGTTCGAACTCTGTCATGCATTTCTTATCTAGCCTCGCAGAGAGGAATATTTTTTCTTTTTTTCAGAGAGGAAAGTGTTGTAACGACACAAATCAATCGCCGACATATTGCGTAAATTAAATTCAAATTTATTTACGTTGCACCAATGAGAAAAAAGCGAAACGTTGCCCGTTTAACCAATAGTGTGCAAGTAGACATGGCATGCTATTTAAGCACGGCAATTTACCATGCAAGTCAGTTGTGGCATTTGCATTCTACCTTGCTTCACGCGTGTGCGTTCTGTCGGCCCTTGGGCGAGCCTGGTCGTGCGTTCTCCTGAATTATTCAGAGTGTGAAGATGTCCTAGAGCCTTGGGTTGACTCTGGCTGTTGTTCCTTCTGATTGTCGCGTTGTGATCACGATGTGGAAAACTTCGTTCAAGTTTTGCAATTAATAGGCTCGTCTCGCTGGTTGTACCGCAAAAAGATGAGTCACGGATGTAGCCGATTATTGGTGAAACAAATCAAATCGCCAGCGTAGGTATTGACAGCCGACAGAACGCACACGCGTAACGCGAAGCAGAATGCCAATGCGAAAACTGACTTGCATGGTAAATTGCCGTGCTTAAATAGCATGCCATAGTAATATATGTCTACTTGCACACTACTGGTTAAACGGCAAGTTTCGCTTTTTTTCTCATTGGTGCAACGTAAATAAAATTGAATTTAATTTATGTAATATGTCAACCATTAATTTGTGTCGTTACAGTGTAAACGCCCCAGCTTCAAGTAAATACTGTGTAATATTAAAAATATTAAACAAGCCGTAGATAATGAGAGAGTTATTGTTAATGGCCTTTATTAGGACCTGTAGAGGCCTCTAACCTATTCGAGTCTGAGAGCCACATAGATGCCAGATCGCTTGAAGTCCTAAAATTTACAGTAGAGTCTGATATGCTTATATTTCCATTCACATCTACTAGATTCAAATCCGCAATATCCTGCACTAACCTACTTGTGTCCTCAAATTTAATATCGGTCTCCATGTCTTGTTAGCTTAACCATTAAATCGACGCTTAATGTTAGGCAATCGGAATGCAAATGTTGTATCGCTATAATTCCCGAACAAATAATCTGGAAGGAGATATACGTGAACAACAGAATAATCAAATTACTTGTTCCAGAACGTCCCATATATGTGTGATACAATATCAGAATAAAAGGCAATTATAGTAGGAATATATTGTTAAGATGTATTCGTGTTACTAGAGAACAAATGTTAAAAATGCAGCAGACTAAAAGATGATAAGAACAGTCGAGGTGCGAGACCATCGAAAACTGAAAATGGCGCACAATTCAAAGTCAAGTATTTAAACAAATAATGTTCTGGAAGATAAAAGAAGAAATACTTTTTAAATAAAATTCGTTACAATCAGCCATGGTGGTTTAAATTTATAAGTTAATGTTATTTTACATTTGGCGGAGGATTTATCTTCCTCCACACTATTCGTGTCTGAGAACCCCATAGATGCCAGATCGCTTGTAATGCTGGAATGAAATAAACTTGAACAACAGAATTATTAAATTACCTGTTCCAGAACGTCCCTTCTATGCGTGCATCAATAAAAAAATAAGACAGTATAAGCAGATATATATTGTTTAAGTTGATCAGTTTTTAATGAAGAAAATGTGATAATTGCAGCAGACCAAAGGAAGATACAACCAGTCGAGGACCGTGACGCTCGAAAACTGAAAATGGCGCACAATTCAAAGTCAAGTATTTAAACAAAGAAAGTTCTGGAAAATAAAAGAAAATATTCTTTTCAAATAAAATTCGTTACAATCAGCCAAGGTGGTTTAAATTCATCAGTTAATGTTACTTTAATTTTGGCGGAGGATTTATCTTCCTCCGCCACACCACCTTCTCAAAAAAAGACGGCTAGTAATAGATGTAATCATGATTCTTCGGCTGACTTTGCACTCTTCCAGAACGAGTTATGCATAATGGCGCCCCTGAAGTCGTCATTGCGCCCGGTACCGTTGACACTGGTTCTTCCGTATCATCTGGTATAGCCAAACAGTTTTCATGTTATTAACTGGTAGAATAAGATTTTGCTATATAAGAAAACGCGTCTTCTGAGTTCTGCATTTCGTTGTTTGCCTGTATGGTGGGATTGCACACATCAGATTCGCCCATAGAACGACGGCCATTCAACGCATCTGTTAATTCAGTCCGTACAAAATTCTATCGATTAAAACTGTAGGATACCGCGGCGATCGGCGGCCCGCAATCACCTCAATGCGGGCATGGTGGCGTTGCGTAGATTCATCCCTCTGCGACAACGTATATGGTTCTTTGTAAAATGGTGTCAGGCAATTGTTCCCATTTTCATTAGATAAATACACACGCGAAGCCGATCTTAGATCAGAGGACACATAGCATTTGGTTTTGCTTTTCTAGTCTTGGTCGGAGCCAAACGACACGTCTTATCTCTAAGTGCTCCTACGAACCAATCTACATAACTAGAAGCCCAATCAAGACTACTTGGAGTTTCTATTAGAAGATCTCCAGGCAACCTTAATGGTTCTCCATAAACCAGTTCTGCTATGGAAGTACCTAATTGTGCCCTATATCTGTTGCGCATGGCGAGTAGTAATATAGGAAGATCGTGTATCCAGCTTGTTCCACTAGTACACCTTAACGCAGCTTTCAGTTCATGATGCAGCCTTTCTACCACCCCATTTGCTCGTGGGTTGTACGCGCTAGTATGCAATACAGTTGTTCCCATGATATTGAGAGATCTTACGAAAAGCTCGGACATAAATTGACTACCGCGATCACTAGTGACCTTTTCCGGAACACCATAACGCGATATCCAATTATGTAGAAACGCGAACAAAACTTCTTGTGCTGTTATGTCTTTTAAAATCGCCACTTCAAATTGACGACTAAATCTATCTACCATAGTCAGCAAGTATTTATTTCCATTTACTTCAGCCATCTCGACAATGTCTATGTGTACGTGTCTGAACCGTCCGATTGGTATTCCAATGTTCTTTATCTCGGTTCTGGTATGTCTCCACATCTTGCACGTTTGACATTTGGCGCAGGCTCTTACCCATACCCGTATGTCTTTAGACATGTGCGGCCATACGTATCTGTCGTTTATTAATCGAATGGTGGCTTTAATGGATGGATGACCCATGTCATGTAACACTTGGATAATCTTGGCCCGTAACTCCAACGGTACATATGGTCGTGGTTGACTTCTAGACGTTTCGCATAACAACCACTTGCCACTTATGAGCTTACGAACATATCCTGGTCTTTTGGACAATGCTAATGTAAAGGGATCCGATCCTTGCGCTTCCTCGATTTGAATAACGAAATCGTTCATTAATTCATCTCAATTTTTCAATGGACCTTGAAATATCAGCTCGACATCAGCTTCATTCGGTCGGCTAAGTGCATCGGCTACCACATTTTCCTTACCAGCAATATGAGACACTGTGAAATCGAACTCTGCTAACCGTGTTATTTGGGAATTTACTCTACGAGAGTAATTAAGCCTAGCTATTTTACCAAGTATGCTGATCAACGGCTTATGATCGGTCAATAACTTAAACTTATGTCCGTCTAAGTACTGCTCGAAGCGTAGCACTGCGGCATACACTGCTAGAAGCTCCTTACCAAACGTATCAAAACGTTTCTCTCGATCATTAAGCTTACGGCTATAAAACCCCAATCGGTCTTACTACGTCCTGATCTCTTTGCTGTACCACTGCCCCTATTGCAACATCTGAGGAATCTGTGATTAGTTCAAATGGTTTCTCCCAATCTACAGGTGCTAATGTGGTTATGTCACTTAACATTTCCCTGGCCTTTTTGAATTTTTCTCGGTCTTCTGGACTCAAGTTTATAGGCCAAGACTTCTTGATTGTGCTATTTTCACGAGTGAGATGGCGTGTTAACGATCCTAGAATACCGGCTAGACCTGTAATGAATCGACGATAATAGCTGATCATACCCAATAACCTTCGCAGCTGGCGTATGGTTGGGGGCTCCGTTACGTCCTCAATAGCTTGGATCTTATCATCCAAAGGTTTAATTCCATCTTTGGAAAGTATATGACCAAGAGATTTAACTGAAGAGCATCCGATATTACTCTTATTAGGTTTGACCCCTAATTCATACTGTTCCAGCCTCGTCAAAACCGTTTCCAAATGCGTACGATGTTCATCTCCTGAGCGACTAAAAATAATAATGTCGTCTATGTACACCCTCGCAAATGGACAATTTTGAAGGATTTCTTCAGCCAAACGCTGGAATATTGGACTGGCATTTTTCAAACTAAAAGGCATTCGAAGAAATTCATGCGATCCCCCTCCTAGAAATCTGACTGCGGTGAGTGGTATCGAACTTTCTTCCATTGGTACTTGATAGTACGCTTTCTGGAGATCTAAAGTTGAATAAACCTCATATCCCATTATATCTCGGAGCAAAGTACTCTGGTTATGGAGAGGATAAGAATCACCCTTCGTCACTGAGTTTAATAGACGATAATTCCCACAAACCCTCCATTGACCCGGTTCAGGTTTGGGAACTACCTCTATTGGGGAAGCAAAATTGGAATTTGACCTTCTACAAATCCCCTCTTCGCGCAATTGGTGAAATTCGGACAAAGCAACTTGTTGCTTGTGTTGTACCAATGGTTGAGCCTTTGGTGAACAAGGCAACGGAGCCACCAATTCTATTTAGTGTTCTACTCCTGTCTTCAAACCTACCCTTTTGGCACTGAAAGGTTAGCTGCCCATAGTTGATAATCAAGTGTGGGGCAATCTGCTTCCACCACGTCTGACCTAACTATGATTACATCATCACCCGTATCGATGAGAAATTCTAATCCAGATAGTTCATTTTTAACAATGAACTTGTTGCTGGATAATCCGGCAATGTTTTCCAGATCTCTGCTTAGTAAGAATCGGACTCTCTTGCCTTCAGTATTGGTGCTAACTGGTCCTGTCGCAATTTTATCCTTTGCCTTAAGTATGCCTTTTAAAGGCATATCTGGGAGCCTTTGCAATGGAACCCGTCTGACGGCTCCTATTAGCGAGGTTTTATCCTTTTCCCGGTGATGGATTTCTCTCTACCGGTTTAGCGCTTCCTTTTCATCTGGGTCCACCTAACCGCGGGTATATACAATTCTCACCTTGGCAGTTTGCACTTCGTCTGTATTCGCAATGCGCCTTACACCATATGCGTGGCCCTTCGAAGCGTTGACGCAAGTGACTCCCTCGACGTCTACTATATCTATCCTGACTTTGAAGTTACGAAATGTCTCGACGTAAACTAGCAACTTCTCTACATAAGAAACGCAAGGTTTCTTGTATAGTCAGGTTGTTTTCGGCATCTGACCTGACTAGCTGCACCATGACAGAATCTGCTATTACAGCATGTACTTGTTGTTCCTGCTGTTTATACACACCGTCCAACCCTCTGAGTTTTGTTGGCCAATCAATGCTCATAGTGTCAAATACTTCCAATGTAGTTCTAAGCCTAATTGGTAGCTTAGCTGTGAAAATTGAGTTGACTGCATCTCTGGATATATTCAACCTGGAAGCTTTTGTGCAAAGGCGTTCGTAAAATTCGGACGGCATTTGACGCCCCATTTTTTCCAAGCGTAATAATTCGCAAATTTGTTCCGACCTTCCAGGATAATATCTGCGTTCAATTTCGGCCATTAACAACTAAAAGGCATTGTACTGTTTTTCTTCCACAGTTCTGTCTCTGAAATTTTCCAAGGCATTTCGGAAATTTTCAGGCAATGCCATCCATGCTGCAACAAATTTCTCCATAGGATTTACAATATTATAAGCACTAAATATGATTTGGGTATCTCCGACTCAACTGGAATTTTTTTCAGATTTATACTGCGCTAGACTTAAAATTCTTGGACTGGCGCGGTCGCCAAATTTTGAAGTGGCTCCTAACCTATTCGTGTTTGAGAACCCCATAGATGCCAGATCGCTTGTAGTCCTAAAATTTAAAGTAGAATCTGATAAGCTTATATTTTCATTTGCATCTGCTAAATTCAAACCTGCAATATCTTGCGCTAACTTGCTAGTGTCCTCAAATTTAAGATCTGCATCCATATCTATGAAATATAATTATTAAATAGACACTTAATGTTAGGCAAATCGGGATGTGAAACCTGTCTCGTACAAAACATCCAAACAAATAATCTGGAAAGAAATAGACGTGAAAAACAGAATTATTAAATTACCTGTTCCAGAACGTCCCTTCTATGCGTGCATCAATAAAAATATAAGACAGTATAAGCAGGTATATATTGTAGAAGTTGATCAGTTTTTAGTGAAGAAAAATGTGACATTTGCAGCAGACCAAAGGAGATACAACCAGTCGAGGACCGTAATGCTAAAAAAAACTGAAAATGGCTCACAATTCAAAGTCAAGTATTTAAACAAAGAAAGTTCTGGAAAATAAAATAAAAATTCTTTTTAAATAAAATTCGTTACAATCAGCCAAGGTGGTTTAAATTCATCAACCTACGCTGATTTCTGGACTTGCTTCACAAGCAGAATCACTTAGTCACGCCAATCGTGTCGCTGCACAACTAGTGAGACGGAGCAACTTCTATTTATTGGACCTCTACGTATGCCAGTCACCACGGTGTTGTCGCGGATCTTCAACGAGACAGTGCTCAGGCTTCACACAGTCTCTCGCTTGTGAAGTCAAAGCCACAAAAAAAGAAACACCAGTCTCAATTGTTTAAGAGTACTTCTAGATACTGATACACTATCTAACTTTCTCGGCATTTGCCGGTGACAACAATTCTGGTTCTAATAATGGCTACAAACTGTACTAACTCTCAGACGCTTTGGCACCTCAAAACTTTGCAAATGTCGTATGACTATTACTTGAAGCCGAGGCGTTTACAAATTGGCGATCGCGCCAGGATACTGATAGCAGTACTGTTTTCTAGACTCGTTTTTATGACACAAAATTTTGGTTTTTTTATCTCCTACGTACAAATTGCGAAATTATAAAAAACTGTACACTTTTGTGATCTGGTCTTTTTTGTGCCAAACTATAAAAATTTGGATGTCATTTTTTTGATTTTGTGTAAGCACATTATTTTTTGTGACTATTCAAAACTGGTAAACTGTGACTTGTAATTTTGCGAAAGAACATTATTTCATTTGTTTTCTATGTGCTTTAATCCTGATTCCGTCAGTTTCAACTGTGAAAGCAGATTTCCATTTCGTCAGTTTTCTGCATTCGTCAGTGCTCACCCAGTCAGTTTCAACTGTGGAAGCATATTTTGCTTCATCTGTGGAAGCAAATTTTGGTCAGCGTTTTGTTTAAAGTCTTTTTGTAGATTTCATTATGTTTATAAATTTATGCTTTTAAGATCCTGTAAGATTGTTAGAAAGTCAGGTCAAAATTTAGATGTTTATGTTCCTGTTTGGGATGGAGATTGCGAGCTATTATTTATGCGCGTAGACTTTGCTTTTTCTAGGTTTCCAGATTATGATAGTCATCAAAAACTGACAAATGTTTTCGCTAAACTACTTTCAGAATTGCAGCGACGGATTTATCCAAAGCTTGAGGCCATTAGGAAACTACCCAATCCCATTTTGGGCCTCCAAAAAGAACTAGAATCCTTGCTGGGTTCCACTGAAATAGAGCAGAAATACACGCAGTTAGACATGTCTAGCCTTGGCTCCATTGAGATTTTAGCGGAATTGCGGCAACGTTGGTATAAAACCAATATTTCCGGTAATGAGGTTAAGGTTGATTTATCAGCAATCTTCCCCAGTCACTAAAATTGTTCGCCAGACAGCTCCCTCTCTCTCTCTCAATAGATGACTTATCAGAGAGATGCGAGTTAGAATTTAGGGTTTTGGAACCTAAGTTAGGGAACTCAAAGTTGCTTTAGCATCCTCGTCCATTAATGACAACTGGGTCGATGCACTACCTTTAGTCCAACTTGATATGTGTACCCGCACTCGTGAATCCATTAAAACGTCTGCGTCACAACTCTTGTATGGAATGGATCTACGTCTGGCTAGTCAGCCCCCAGGTCTACTACCCGCACAGGATGACCCACAAGACGAATCTACACGCCTCCAACTTAATTTCGTAAACTTGTCTGATCAGCAGCTGTGGCATACGCCTTGTCCATTCTTTGTTCACCCACAGCTTCATAATTGAAAGAAAGTACTCGTTTGCAACGACGCTGCTGTTGCACCACTACAACCAAAGTATCGCGGTCCTTACCAGATTTTGCTCAGTCAGCCAAAATACTTCATTATCATGCAAGGCGCGACACCTACATCAGAAAGCGTAGACAGGTTAAAACCGTTTATCTAACCAACTGATCCTGTGGGCATTCAACATTCTAAACACGTCTCGGGCTCCACCTGTCTATAATCTCAACCTAGCAATAGGTACCTGTGCTGACACAACTTACAATTTTTTAACATTAATTTTTCGACATTCTACGTATCAAATATTTAACTTAATACGCACCACTTGCGCCCAATGTCACGAAACGTTACCTCTTTGAATCTACATGATTTGTATACTTCTCACACTCACTTGTCTCGCGTGGTAGAACCAGCTGTTCTTAGCTAGCAATTTTTTAGCATTTTGTAACAGCTCTTTGGTATTATGCCATCTCCGAGACAATGTTCGAGTACAATTTTTGTCGTCACCCTTTAATTTTCATGTATATATATTTACATTGTAACGTATGGCACACACCGGCGCTCACACTGCGGACCAGCTACTTAGAGCTAACGCTTTGTGCAGCAGCATTTAGTAGTTATCGGCTTCATATCATGGCACAGGCCACTTTCAATGCTTATCTAAACTTAATCAGTTGCACTTTGACCATTCTACGAATATCATGACCACAACGTCGAGCACACACTGGCTCCTTTGGTTGTATTCAAACAAATTGACTGCGATCCAACCTACCTAGGTTTCAACTTAAACCTGGAAACTTCAGTGACAATCTAACTTGCAATCCTCACACTAAGGCTCTCCAAACCCCACATTGACCTATTTTGCCTCACGCACAGGAGGAACACCAGCCAGTCAACCAGAGTTAGTCTCAAGTGTCTAGGAGTATTTCTAGACACTGCTACACTATGTAACTGTCTCGGCATTTGCCGGAGAATGCAATTCCGGCCCAAATAAAGGCCACCAACAGTACTAATCCTCAGCCTTCTTGGCACCTAACCGCGATGTGACGTAGTACGGAATTTACCTGAAACCGGGGAGTTCTATAGGTAAAGCTTCAGATTTGGTCACAGAATTTAGGTTTCGATAATCTCCACAGACGCTGTGCGATCCGTTTGATTAAGAGACCAAATGAAATGGTGACGCCCATGAACTTTTCGATGATCTGACGATTCTCACTCCTAATAGTCTTGAAAATTCCTCTTTGGCAGCTTTCAGCATAGCAGTGGTTAGCGGTCGCTTTTTTGAGTGCAATAGGTTTTCCTGCTCTGACGATATGGTGTATCGCGTTGGAAACTCATAGCTCTGAATTGTTGAGATCGAAAAGCAACTTGTGTTCTCAAAGAGCTGCTGATATCTATGCTGAATGATGCACTGGGGTTGGCTGAATGACCTGTAACTCCAAACGCTCGGCGAAAAATGTCCAAAAACCTTTCTTATGTCCGATAGAAGGGTCAATGAGCTTTTGATTGGCAAAATCGACATTGAGCCGATATTTCAACAGGAAACCAAGGCCTATTATGTTGTGTGAGACCTTGGCGACGATGAAGTCGAAGCCTATGTTGAGTGTGCGATGTCGGCAACCATAAGCAGGAATTAGTTTCCCTGTAAATGTTACAAGTAAAAAACCCAGAGATATCTCTCCAAGAAATCATCCCTGAGAACTGAAACTGTTGCATATGTGTCATCGATGAAATTTTCGTCAGTTCTGAAGTCGAGAAAATGCAGAAGTTCGTTGTGTTCTTTGGCAGGGTCATACAAACAAGTTAGCTGGTCATTGAGAATGATATTGTCAGTTAGCTGTCTTTGTGGCATATTCGGCTTGGTTGGAATGATCCAACATAAACTGCAGCTGTAGGTGTTTGAAAATTTATGCTTGAAGAACAGAATCCGTCTTGATGTTGATTGTGGTCATAAAAGGAAGGAAACTGGAATCCGGTTGGTAACTTCTCCAAAAAATGCAGTCAATTTCGATAATTCTAAAAATAATTTTGGTGATTAAAGCACGAAATATTTTGGAGAATATCGACAGAATGATTGACGTGATCTCGATTGTCATTTCGTCTGATTTAGCCGGTGTTGATCTGTGGTTCTCTAAGCATTTGTCTTGTCTGTGACGTTTCTTTCAAGAATTTGATAACCTAGCGTTATCAGATGTGATACCGGCGAATGGCTCTGCTCTAACTTAGAATTTAATGTATTCATGTTTGTATGTGACTTACAGGACATTAAAATGCATAAAGTGGCTTAAATATATATTTTAAAATGTTTAAACATACGTGTCCAGTAAAATTTTCAAACTATTATCTAAGCGATTAAACAATAATTGTTACCACCACCCGCGCAATCAATTATTGTTAATTTGTATTGCCTATATATGTATATGTGGCGAAAGCTACAAACAGTTAATGTTCGTGACTGCATAGAAATTCTGCAGCCGACATTTCCAGTCAAGTTCAATGTATGCGAGACTGCTAGAAGTGAGAGCCGCATATCTAAATTTGATTTTATATATATATATATATATATATATATATATATATATATATATATATATATATATATATATATTACATGCGGTTTATTCTCGTAAGTCAGTTTGCCGTCGTACTCTGTTGATGATCGTGGAAGGTCGAAACGCGTCAATGCGTTGCGACTGGCGGTTGTTTTGTTATGTTTTTCGATGACTGCTTAAATACATTGGGGATTGGTGTTTACTTCAAGCTCGCAAACATGGTTTAAAGAATTATTAACTAAGCGCTTACCAAAATCTGCTTCCACAGTTTGACAAGAATTAAAAAATGTGAGAAAATAGTTCTGAGTGATTTAACCAAATAAAACTGACGAAATCTGCTTCCACAATTTGACAGAACTTGTACGTAAGAGAGAATAGTTTTGAACGCTTTAACAGCAGAAAACCCTGAAAATCTGCTTCCACTGGTTAAACACAAGAAGCGAGGAAAAACCAAAGAAGACTTTGACTAAGAAATATTCAAAAACAGGATGAAGAAAAGGATGGTTGGGTGTGCTATATTCGATTTTAATGCTAATTTCCCAAAAACAACAAAAAATAAAAAAGACAAATTTATTTATAATTTTGCGCAAAGATTAGGGATGCCGAAACGAGTAACAAATAGTACTGTTCTGAGAATCCTAAAAAAGTCGCCAATTTGTAAACGCCCCGGCTTCAAGTAAATGCCGTGCGACTTTACAAATTGTAAACAAACCGTAGAGAATGGAAGACAGGTACTATGGTTGGTCCTTATCAGGGCCAGAATTGCGTTTTCCGCAAAATAATGAGAAAGTTAAGTAGTGTTACAATGTCTAGAAGTACTTCTAGACACTTGAGGACTGCTATAGCTGACTGGCTGCTGTTCCTCTTTGTGGATGCACCAAAGTAAGTTAAGTTATCGAAACTATAGAGGTGAGTTTCCGTTCGAAGGCTCAGAACTGTCTTGTTGAAAATTGCGGCAATATTGTGGTAGCTAGCCCACGTAGAAATCCATTTCATAGTTAATCTAATTTGTATGAATAGTTGTGCAGTAACATGAAGAATGGTGTGACTAAAGACTAAGCGACTAGATGACACAGCTTGGTAAACGCAAGTCCAGAAGTCAGCGTAGGTAGACAGTCAAGTAGAGTGAGCGACAGCATTCACACATAGCGAGCAGAGCGGAAATGTCAATTGTGTATTGCATGGTAAATGCACTGTAATTTTATACTTTTGCTTCTTTTAATTGGTACCGCATAATGAAATTTGAATTTCATTTAGGCAATATGTCGGCGAATTAATCTGAGCCGTTGCAATAGTTTATTCAGCATTAAAACTGCAACGCTTACATTACGTTGCCGTTTAAATATTGTGGCACATAAAGCAAAGCGTGTAAAAAAGTTTATAATGTGTGACTGTGGAGGTTAATTAAATTATTGGACATCAATTAACTCCTCATATAAAAATAAATCAAATTTTATTTTTGGACATTTGATGTTGTCGCTGGTTTCGTAAAATAAAATTGTGTTTTGAAAAAATATTATAAATTTTTTTGGAAGTTTCTTTTGTTCATATTCTCAAAGTTTTTGACTTGTCTTGTTGAATTTTTATCTGATTTGCTGAGTTGTACAAGCGTTATACTGCGTGGTTCCATCTGAATAATCGTTACTAATAAATTATTGTAATCCACATTCATCTATCGTTCTTAATACACAATATTGGGAAGGATCTCAAATTTGCTTCAGGTAATTGACGTGGATATTTGTTTCAAGGTCACCACCGTATCGGTATGTCGTTTGTGGATATCAGCGCATCCCGATAAGCTTACTTAATATAGTATATAAATTGCAAGAAATTTTGTTCTAATATGATGCCTGGTTTATCAAATATAGAGGAAACAGGGCAGTTAGTAAGTGGACCTAAAGAATGTCATTTAAAAGATAGTTTAGAGGAACTTAAGTGTTCCAAATTAGATAATCATACCGCATATATGGATTATCCGGGCCTGGCATCTCAGAGGCTCTCTTATGGTAGTGACCAAAGGGCCTCTACAGTGACTTTGTAGAGAGCCTATGAGTAATGACGTGAATTCAGTTAGTATAAGAGCAGAGAGTTAACCCCAGAACTCCTTTTATAGATAAATAAGTTAAGATCAAATAATCGAGTGTATTATCGATATTGTGGTACAAACAATTGTGATTAAAGGAAATAAGTGCGTACTGAAGTTGTTGTATGTATGATACTTACACAAACTATGAATTGAAACTGGTGACTACATATAGTTGCTAAACAAGGTATTAACTCGAAATAAATGGTCATATCACATAAGATAAAAGTGGTCCCAAACATGAGCTGCACAAATCATTAGATGATTTGCACACGTTTCTTGCTGCAGAAAGTTTATAATAACGAAGATCCGTTCATTGAATCTATAGAAATGTTGTTTAAAACTGTTGGTTATACCTCGCGAGAAAAGTAAGAATATGAGATATGAATCACGTAGATACATATGAAACGTGCAGACATAATGAACTTGTGATAGAAAAATAAATATTGTACAAGAAAAATAAATTTCAAGTTATGAAATGTAAGTTGTGTCTTGGTGGAGATTGTTGGCATATGAGGCCTAAAGCACACACAGAACTTCGTAGATTGCCAGGATAAAACCTTTCATCAATCTACTTTTAACTAAGTGGATACTGTTAGTTTCGAAGAACTAATATTTGAAATTATGTAATAGGTGTTGTGCACCAAGAAACAAATTATTTCACATATGACCATAAAAATAAGCCAAAGTCATTGTGAACAGAAAGTATAATTTCATGAGTACATTTGTTTCGTGCTTACGGCGATTGTATTACACATTATATATATTCGGGTGAGGAATTTGGAAAATTTGGACACTAAATATCCTTTGACAATACGACTTCATTCTATACTATTATATTCTATTCTACTCTTTTTGTATTATAATTGGGTTGTGGGTGATATAAGAGGTCTGGCGTAAAACGCGTGACAAAAAACACAAAGTTGTTTTAAAACGATCGGAAGAGAAACATGTAACTTTACCACAAATAACATCGCTTGAAAAACCATAATGGTTTATTCATGTAGAGATAGAAATATTATTAACGTCATTGGGAGAAATAGTGCGAGATGTAAGGCCTCTGGCTATCGTGTCAATCTATCGATCATGGTATGAAAAAAGTTAATTCCTTAAACTTGTGTAAGATTTGCTATTGTAGAGAAATTTTCCAACTTAGAATGATCGTGCCGAGCGATTTTTTTCTTTAGGCATTTTGCACACTTGTAGAGATATAGCTCAGCGTTCTGCCAAATTTTATAACCATAGAAAAATCTTTTATTTTTTTGACAATCGCATTTCTACCCCAAACATAAACGGAATAACTGAAGTCCAATTCTTTCCTCTGGAAGCTGGAGGTAAAACTGGTTTGTGAGGCTGCGTACATGTGATCTGAGCAATGTGTAAACCATCCCAGAGTCTGCACACAAACTAAGTTGGTTAACGAGCCAATGATCACAGAACATGAGCTTCGCCGCGTTTCTATGGTCGTAGAAAGGTTAACGTCTATATAAACTCGATAAAGTTCATAAATTAGACCGAGAACTATCAAAAACATAGACAGTTGTAACGAGACTTATGGCCTTGAAAGTGAGTCGGAAATAATTTTTGTGTGCCATTTAAATGGAAAACAATGAATCGCTATTTGCTAAAATGTAAAAGTCGACCTTCTACAATGGCAGACTAGTTTGCGACTTTTAAGGTCGCATTTCAATTTAAACAGAGATGCACGGTCTGTAAAAACAACAAGTCTCGTGATGCTTATAGTTTTAATGAGATAGCGATAATTTATCGACTAAATTTGTCTTATCTAGTTTCTACTTGTTGAAGTGTAAAAAATAACTAGCTTCCAAAATGGATTCATCACTTGCCTCAAGGTGTCATCGATTGTAATTTCCAAAAAGTCTGTGATGAGTAGAAAAGTTCATTCAAATTCTGGAAGGATAAACATAGTGGCATTTACCAACTGGTTGGCGGTATGACGAAGGTCATCGTCTTAAAACCACAAATAATGGCAAAGTTTCTGCTTAGACCATTTCAATTCCTAAGATGCCCACATAACATTTAGGATTGTACAGATAGGCGGAAAAGGAATTTGTGATAGCAGTTTAGAGATTCAAATATTTCTTGTAAGTCCTTTAAAGTCTTGGAGACAATAGGTACGTGATCGAAGTGCTCTTAGAATGCTAAGCCTGAATAATTTGAGATGTTTTGCGATGCCCTAGAGAATCAACGGATGTAAATGAAATTTGCGTTTTTTAATAATTTATTTTGAGTCTAAGATCTACTAAGCGTGATAGAACTTTTCTAAAATTCTCGGCGTGAGAGTCAAGTTCAGGACTAATGACTAATATGTCCTCAAGGTATGACATGCCAGTGCCTTTACGCAGAATTCTGTGACGTAAATCTGAAATGCCATGGTAGTGCATTTGATACTAAGATGCATGTAAACTTATTTGACTAAACTGAAAAGATGGATGAAAAAATGTCCCATATATATTCTTGTGTTATCGGATTGTGGCGGTAAGCTTGTTTAGTGTCAATCAATGAGAAATAATTGCACCCAGTGTGTCTTTCGAGCAATTTAGTATGCATTTTCTTTGGTAACAGAATTTAACCTACGAGATTTGGATGTTCTGTTAGATTTATAGATAGTTGTTCCATTTGTCTTTGAAAACCCTTCATGAACAACTTTGTGTTTGGCAGAAAATAACGGCCACTTCTTAAACGCAACAGGTTGTCATGATGTGTTGACGTGATGCATTTTTTAATGATACGTAGATATGATAAGGCCTCCTATTCTTAAACAACTATCAATATCTCTGTTAAAGGATGCACTGGAGATAATTTTATTATCAGTAATTCCATAAGTTTGAATGCATGTTTTCGAAAATTTTTTTCAAATTTTCTGTTAGTAGCAATGACCATTTGATTTACTAGATAAGCCGAGACTTTAACAAGTACTAAAATCCTAGAATGTTGACACAGACCTTGTCAGCGAGGAAGTTTGCGACAAGTCACGTTTTAAACCTACATTATGAGTGCAACGCTGTGCAACATATGTCTGTTGCAAGTACTCCAATAAAACATCAAGGCATCAAAGTCACTGTTTAGAGTTTAAACAGCTACACAATTGTCTACAATAAATTTCTCTTCGGAAATAAATTATGAAATTTGCAAATGTTCATCTTGTTATTTAGGCAAATCATATACGCAGATTAATGGGTCTCATGTTTCGGCTTTGATACTGTTTAGTACTGTAGATAATAAGATGCTGATTTCGGATATTGCTATAATGAAAACTTAGTGAGAATTGCTGATGATCTGGAGCAACACAGAGAAGCTGAAAACAATCTGAATACGACTAATAAATTAAGCGATTACGATTACATGAAAATGCAGCATTAAGAATGATAGTAAATTATAGCAAGATTTGCTGGTGACTAAGTGGGTGTAAAGCAGCGTATGAAGACGGCAAGCATAGACAGAAATCGGAACAATCAGGCGACAACGAGTATAGGTAGGAATCGGTCAATGTTTGTTGCGTAGCAAATGCTTATGCTTAAATAATTTCAAGTAGAGCGTGATAGATTAGTAGTAGTGCTTTATTATTAGTCTAGTGTCATTTAATTAAATTGTGTATTTCATTTGAATTGAATAGCAAAATATTGGAGATTTATTTTAACACGTTACACTTACAAGCGACATTGTTAAACGGTACATCATCAGTATCAGGATTAGCAGTAAACTATTAAGTTCTTAAAAGTGACGTTCATATCAGTAGTGGTGTATAGGATCTTAAATCGCTACATAATGTGAGTCCAATAGACGCAATTTCAGCACTAGTAAGAATATTAGAATAATGTCTGAAACTAGAGCAACCGACTTATCCATTTATTCTGGTTTCTCATTTTTCTCAACAGCCTCTATTATGCTAACACTCATAGAGCTCTCGATCATGGGCGTTGTGTCATCACATTTTAACTCGTATCAATTTTATCAAAATTAGATTTATAATAAATAAATTTTCTAAATAAGAACGTATGATAGCCCGCCGTTTTTTATGCTTGTAGCCTACGGAGACGAAAGCAAAAACTTTAAAACAGTGAACCGAGATAAAAAAACTGAAAGCCTAAATTGATATCCTGCCCGTTATACCAAAAATCGGAAAATACTAGTCGTGCCAGTATAGGAAATTATTGTATACAATATGTGATAAATTTCGTCTCATTAAAAAGTAGAAATTGTCTAAGTGTAGTCCTCTAACTAGACTGGAGTAAAACCTAAACTCCCAACTCATTATTGAAATCCAAAAGAAGATTTTCAATGTCAACACACAAAAAATAGCAGATTCCACAATTTTAAAATAACGAGAGAAAATTAAAATTTTCCATTCATCAATTTTGGTTATTAAACCAGCAGAAATTTCGAATGTCCAAAAAATAGCTTTATTACTCTTTAAATTGGAAGTTTTCTCTGGTTTTGTAAAAATAGTCTTCGTGTAAAAAATTATATTTAATACATTTTTGGACATTCTTTTCTTTTAATTAAAAATCCTGCCTGTTGTATCTTCGCGATTTAAATAAGTTTTTGAGGCTTTGTTTCAGTTTTTTGTATCTAGTATGACAAGAGCACGGTAGAGATCAGATTACTTGTTTTTCCTAAACCATATGCATATTGCAAAAACCAGTATTTTATTTCTCAAAGAAATTGAAAATTATTTTTGGCGTAATATGAAGGTTGCCAAATTTTACTTCAGTTATTTGTATCTCGGTATATTACTTCAAGTTTTTCTCTTTTGTCAAGGTGCACTTCGGGGTATCTTGTGACAGAAAGCTGCTACATCAACCGATTTTCAATAAAATTGTTTGCATTTAGCTTCATCTGTACGCTATATTTGTTAGAATAAAGTATGAGGACACAAAACAAATGACCAAAAGCCTTAGAAACCTAAGGTAAGGGAGAATATTGAGATGTATTGGGTTTCTAGTTTTAATGGTCAAAACACCGTTGCCCTAGTCTTGGCAGATACCCAAGTAATCACGAAAGTGTAAGCTTGTTGTTACAGGGACTCTCGTAAGACAGCGATTTGTGATCATTTACAAAAGATTGTAAGCACATCATGCGTACGGGTAATTAAAGCTACATTCGTCTAAATTACTATAAGCCAGACTATTATTTGGATGAGTTAAAAATGCAGAGGGGAATTAGTCTTTTGGTCACACAGTGAACCCGCACACTACACTACACACAATTTTCAGTTATATACTAACTAATGTAACTTGGTTAGTCAATTTTTCCTTTAGGTGGAGCTCATATGGCATCCATTTAGACCCAAAGTTCCAACTAACCATGCCCAATCTGTCATTAC
>JAQBSW010004995.1:0-62223 GCA_029291075.1 Eudiplozoon nipponicum | reverse complement strand
ATTTCCATATATATATTCAATGCGGTTTGATCCTCGATAGTCAGTTTGCCGTTATCACATTTCGTGGGAATCATGATATCATTCAATTAATTTTATAACTGATAGATACTGTTTGTGGCCGAGAACTAATATATTTGCAATTGTGTATTAGATGTTCCGCACCTAATAACAACTTAGTTCAAATAAGACCAGAAGTATAAACCAAAGACTGAATGAAAAGAAACAGGAGACAGTATTACGCCATTACCCAATATATATATATATATATATATATATATATATATATATATATATATATATATATGTGACAATTGCACGGAACAATTTGCTATACGAATGTGCAAACCTGCAGTAGCGGAGCTAACTGCATATAGATTCCTCGACAATCCAACATCAACGTTCCCTCACTCTGTATAATATATATATATACCGAGTCTGCAATCAGTTATGTGAGCATTGTACTGTTTTTTTATTATAATTCTGAAGATGCTACTTGAAATGAGGTGCCGAAACGTCAACATAAAACCATGACTAGATCGAACTTCGGAGTAAGAGAACGAATCAGAACCCAGCCACCACAAAGCCGAACTAAACGCGTACTTTTTAAATTAGGATCATTCGGTTCATTGCGGAACCACGTAAGAAAATCATGGATATGTTGAATAAACACTTGTGTAGTTGGAGAGAATATTCATTAAAATCACGTTTTTTGTGCAAATAAAAAGCGTATTCATCTACTAATAACATTTATCTGCGCAGATTTGTAAAATTTTTGACAAGTTGGGAGATATTTATCAGAATATGTAAAATCATCGTTGGTTTTTGCATGGACCATACGGATAACAATGAACCGTTAGAGATTTTGGGACAAGCTGAAAAATATTGGAGTCGCAACTAGTTGTTCTTGCTATATCAGCCAAAATGGCATAGGTGGCTGGCATATGCCAACTAAGCAGCCGGGACGCACAATCTGGAGTCGGAGACGTGCTCATTTTCTTTATTGTAGTCTACTCTGGCTATATGACGCTATAATACTTAACTTGTATCTGCTGCACACGAATTGAATGATCACACACAGATTAATCAAATGTAATTTTACCTAAAACTCATTAGAAATCACGGTTTTTCATGGCTGCACATTAGAAAAATGAGTAAGTTTTCACACACCCATATATATATATATATATATATATATATATATATATATATATATATATATATATATATAATTAGATGCAACTCTACTGAATGATATGTTGACAGGTTTGTTCTCAGCAAGTCAGCACGTAGTTTGACAACCTGTTGATTGAGCAGTTACAGTTTACATGCTCGCCGAGGGATCACTAGGTGTATGTGAGCGACTCCTTACTGGATTATTTGCAAGCATCGCAAAAGGAAATAGCTAGCGGAAGGAAATTTGAATGTACAAGTCGATGTGGGGGTATCGATCGATTACTTTATTGGTAGTACGATTGATTGATTGTTTATATCACCAGGTAAAATAGATTCAGCCGGAGCAATCTATAGATACGCAAAGTGCCACGTACCCTGGTTTTATTTGAAGTTATTTTAAAATAAATATAGCAAAAAAATGTATCAACAAAAATAATAATATTAGTGAAATTAATGTTAATTAATATATAAACATTTATTTAATAAAAATAATAAATGTAATGATTATTGTATGATTATTGGCAATACTACTATTCTACTTCTACTACAAAAACTACTACTTCTACTAATAATACTACAGCCAATACATAAAATGCAACAACATAAGCAACAAATACTTCTATTATTACTAATACCACTACGACTAGTAAAACAAAAACAAAAACATTTACTACCATTACTACAATAACTAATAGTTATACTGCAAATAGCACTACTACTACTACTACTACTAATATTGCTATTATTATTACTATTAAAACTACTACTACTATTAATATTACTATTATTAGTACTACTATAGCTAATGCTACCGGGGCTACTACTACTAATATTATTACCACTATTAGTACCACTACTACTACTACTATTAAAAGTACGACTACTAATAATAGTACTATTATTGCTGTTACTACTACTACTACTACTATTATTATTATTACTACTACTACTATTATTATTATTATTACTACTAATACTAATAATAATAACAATAATAAGTAATATTATAATTACTATTAATATTTATATTATTAATATTATTAATATTACAATGCCATTAATAAATTACTTTGGTAAATAAAATAAAAGTGCGTTTGATACCAAAGGAAGTTAATAGTATCATTATTATTAATAATATGATGTCTATCACTTAAACTTTTTCTCTATGACAGACACAATTACTGTCTAATTTGCATTTAAACCATGTCCACGCGAAAGATGAGCGTGAGTGAGAAGACTGAGGCGATGGGGGAGTCCAATTAGGCTGTTTGTACTTTATACTACTCATTGTCTGCACAGCAAACTACACGTATGCCGCTTCATTTTACACGTGTGATCAGACATGACAGCCTCCAGTCTCGGCAATAACACCCGAAACATGCACATGCTCCAGACTAGCTATTGCAAATAACCTTAATGAAAAGACTAGTAAGGCTAATTTTAAAATAGTACTTATAGTATAAATAATAACTTTGATAGCAATAAGAAGAGACCAGAAGGTAACAAAAGAGAGCAGTTTATAGCTATCATGAGAACAGGGCGTTACCAAAACAGAACTCCGTTAAACAATTATCTAATAAGATTTCTGCCGTGAACTTGACTTAATAGTACAAACACTTATCAAGCACTGACCAAACTAATTAGAATATTTGATTTGCTAAAGGAAAAAATGATGCGATGCATACGACCTTTATAACACGGATGGCCGGTTTTTACGAAGGCTACTTTTATTATTTAAGTAGTTAAGATAAAATAAACGAAATCGATTGTGGGACACTAAAGAATGGTGCAAATTAGCATAAGCCAACGTTAAAATTTTTTAAATAGTTCTGCTGTGAAATAATATTTGAATTATTAGTCAGTAAGTATTCTGGAAACAGTTAACCTCTCTGTATTTGGGCATTAAGGGAAGGGTACATCCACTGCTTCGCCTTTAACTCTCAAAAAGAGGCAAAAATAGGAATAATCAAGACAAAGGAAAGTTTGTAAAACATATAAAACATTATTCGGAAGCAAATAAATTGGTGACGTTGCTTTAAATCAAGTTTGCATGGTTGAAGTAAACACCAATCCCATTGTAGTTAACTATTCATCGAACAACAGCAAAACTATCGTCAGTCACAAATACTGACGTTTTAGAGCAAGCAAATTAATAAAGTTATTTGAATGAAATTGTTAAATAAGTAATGCAAATGAAAAATTTATAATTTATTAAAAAATGTATAAAAAAAATAATAAATAAATAAGGCAAACTAATTAAAGCCAACAAATAAATATTAAATTAAATAATTAAACAATTAATCAATTTAATATATAAATCAATAAGAATGGTTTAAAGGAAATTTTTTGGAAAAATATTGGGTATTGCGTAATTAACTAGCCTATGTTTTGACTAACATGGAATTGTTCTCAATTCCTCCTTCAAAGGAAATTTTCAGGACCCGTTTCTAAGTATCCTCTTTGTCCATAGCACAACATAAAAAATAAGGACTAATTAATAATGAAATTCAGTGTTTATTTGCTACTTTGAGCATAAGCCAAATTAAGGTACTCAAAAATGGGTGAAGAATACTTTCAAATGAAAAGTGGAATTGATAATAATCCTGGTACACAATACTCTCCGGTGTAGATATGAGTATAACTTTCGTGCATGTTGACTTTTGTTTATCTTTCTGGTCCTATTTGCACTAATTTGTAACTAGGTACGCAACACCTAACACCCAGTTGCATTGTACGGTTTGTTTTATAATTGCCTTTTGATTTCTGTTATTTTATTCGCCAATAATCTTCAACATACGCACGAGGTTGCAAAGGTATAATGTGCAATTGCGGATATTTATTTAACAGTTGAAATATATATATATATATATATATATATATAATAGCTTTGTTAGTAAAACTTTTCCACCGATACATAGAAACAATTATATTGAGTTGTCTTGTTTCTACATATATCTCCAGCAGAAATGTATTTATTAGAAATTTCCCTGTTTTTTGGATGCCTTTATCATTGAAAGCTGAAACCATATCTATGACATCTAAACAAACGCCACTTGTGCAATCCAAAATAGGGTTGGATTCGCTGAGTCATCAAGCAAAATTTGACATTCAGGAACAAAAATCACGAGATCCTGCATTGCCTGTGCTACACCACATCCTGTCACAAATCGGGTTGGGTTGGTAGAGGTTGGGGTTGGGGCTTTGGTTTACAATTGGGTGGAATCACTTAGTTATCAATTTCCCGGGCAATTTCTCTTTCGATGTTTGGCCTGGCTGGGCACTGAACGGCCAGATAGGCAATTATTGGCTCCAAAAGATACAGACAACTCTGAAACGCGCAAGAGGCCGTCCCATTTGATAGCTAATATTGGTGTCATTCATGAGAAAGACGAAGTGAGAATGGCGCCGAGATTAAGAATGAACAAGAAGCCACGAATGGCTGGTTTTGACGAGGAAGAGACGAAGGCTGAAATTGATAGCGATTATGAGACAGGCAGCAAAGAGAAGGAAGCTGACGAAAATTCGCGAGTTCCTGATTTGAATGATCGGCTGGAGTTCATAAATGCCAGTAATAACTGTGGCAAGGATGACGCCGATCTGCCTGATGCAGAGGTGAACGCACAGACAGAGTTGACGCCTGCGCAGTTGGCGAAAATAGCCCTTCTGAGTGTTCATCGCTTGATTTTGTTTGAAGTGATTGAAAATACTAACGAAGAGCCGACATCTGCAGGACAAGGCAACACAAAATCCACCGGCAATGTTTACAAGGCAAACCTGCTAGGAGCGTTACGTCAGGCTGCAATTAATTGCGAGCAAGCAGGTATGAAATTAGTTACTAGACCATGTTCACCCATTTATTTGGAAATCCTTCATGCTTAACTGAATTTTCTTTTATTTCACAGAAATACCGTTTATTCTCTAAAATGTGAGTATTAGCATTATTCTGATGTAACGATATATACTAAATTTGATTTCCATATATATTCAATGCGGTTTGATCCTTGATGGTCAGTTTGCCGTCGTACTCTGATGATGATCATGGAAGGTCGAAACGCGCCAGTGCGTTGCGGCTGGCGGTAGTTTTGTTATGTTGTTCGACGACTGGTTAAATACGATGGGATTGGTGTTTACTTCAAATTCGCAAATTTGATTTAAATAATCCTTAATTATTAACTGAATGTTCTTTTATTTCACAGAAATACCGTTTATTCTCTAAAATGTAAGGATTAGCATTATTCTGATGTAACGATATCTACTTATTGCCTTTATATCCGCATGCGCGGCTATAACGGCGGGGTTGTGCAATAAGAACGAAACTAGAAAGTAGTGTAAGGCTTTGCAAGTGTTCCAGGTGTCCAGAAATTAATTTATTCTTTATTTTGTCAATATGTAGTCTGTACATTTATTACTTTACAGTATATATATATATATATATATATATATATATATATATATATATATATATATATACGTATTTAGACATTATAAACTGCGTGTGTTAATTGGAATATTCTCTAATATACCACACCTGGGTATGATATACTCTACACAGATTCCTATAAGTAACGGAATATTTTTTCTTTTTAACATGTTCTGGCCAAAATAGGGTAGTTTAACCACAAGAAATGCAAAACGTAGGTTACTTTACTGAGAAGAGTGGATGTGCAACAACCCCGCGAATATGCTGGTCGCAATTAGTTCCAGGAAATACTTTCGAATTCCTAATCCCGTGTTCATTATGCACCCCAAATAAACGACTGATCGCACCAACAATGGTATGCTTAAACCCGCAATTTATAGTGTGTTTATATCAACGAATATTAGTCGAAAACCCATAGCTTCGTTAGAGGACGATTATGGTATATTTTTGCGACTCGTACATTTTAAACATAAACCGATGTGCTATGCGAAATGACAGCTACGTCTACTGTTCCAGTGCCCCTAAATGCAGATAGGATTGACTTCGTTGCAATGTGTCATCGATTTAACCCGTAAATGATAATTCTGACCATTAGAGAAGTATTGATCAATAAAGGGAATAGCTGATCTTGCAGGTTGATGGAATTTTAAACAAAAATTCTATGAGATGACTTTCCAATGTATATTGGCCTGGTAATTCAGCTGACTTGATTAACCAATTATCTGGCGTACTCGATTATTTACTACCAATCGTTTTATTCGATAAGAAATAAATATTGTTTTTTAATACTCCTTTAAAGACCGCGTCAATCCAGAAAGAATGCGTAGCCTTGTAGCCAGTCTCCTGTTGTAAACTATGACACTATTTGCCCATATCGAGTCAAAGATTTTTCGGGTGGAGAAGAACTTAAGATTTTCATCAAGTATGCGGAATTGAGATAAAAACAAACTGATCCAATGAAGTGACGTATTTAACTCTGTCTTGGTTCTCCTTTCAGCGCTAGCGTGAAGTGCTAATTAATGAGAGTTGCATCCAACTTTCTTAAACCATTAATTTTAATCATGTTTGTGATCTTGATATAAACATCTGACCCATTATGTACATACATTTGTTTAGTGTAATAAAAGCAATTCATCCAGTCGACCGATTTCGTCCATATAGGGAGCCCACAGTCAGGGTTCGAACCTGAGCACATCTGCTTCGGAATCTAATAATTTAACCCTCATAAATGAGCATAGACAATTAAATTGCTTCGATCAAGTTGCTACGATTTTCTGATAAAAACCAAAGTAAAGGTAAACTTTCCACATTGTGCAATAGCTATATTGTCCAGCTAGTCACAACTTATGGAACTGACGTTTACATAAACTCGGCAAACATGATTCAAAGGATGGTAACTTTGACCTTTGGGTATTGAGATTAGTGGTTGTACTATCAGTATCATCTGGTACATCGTAATTATTCCTCATTTTGGATAACTGGTACGTATGCAATTATGTATTGTAAATTTCTAACCTAGTAACAAAGAGCTCAAATAGGTGTAGAAGGATATGCCAAATTCTGCATGAACTAAAAGTATAACCTCCTTGCTCTCATGCGTTTTGTACTTACAGCACGACTCAACGGTAGAACCTATATATATATATATATATATATATATATATATATACATATACGGTCAAGAAATGTAGGACAGTTAGACAGTTGAAATGTCGCGCGTATGCCTACTAAAGAACAATTATTGAAATCCACCTCATATAATGAGGTTGGTAACACGACTTAGAAACCAATCCCTACCTATATATATATATATATATATATATATATATATATATATACTCTTCTCTGTGTACCGAACATATTTAGAGTGCTAAAACCTTGGTATAACTTGATGATACCAACTCAATCATGAATTGCTGCATTTTTTTACTTCATCTCTCTTTGTATTTTAGACGACTGTATAAATCGTTTGTCGGAAAGCTTCCAGATTTTTGAGAGTTTGAGTCCAAAATTGTCAGCAGATGAGTGGGGAGTACTCCGGTTGCTGGCATTCGCACCACCGTGGAATTTGGCCAATGACACTGAAATTCCAGGTAAGGAGCGTTTGCTCTATGCACTAATAAACGTTTGACAAGTATACTGCATGAATTGACATTTAAGGCAGATTATGTACTTTTACAAATTAAACTTTGCAGACTTTGGAGAGACTAGTCAACAATTAATTGATTCTTTCTTTTAGTCTATGCCATTTTTATCTCCTATTTTAATTGTGAATGTTTCTATACGTGTTCATTGACACAATGGACTAACTATTGTAATTAATTTTCTTGTGTTTCGTCACGGTATGATTTAATAGTTTCACCTTGAACAGTTTTGCAAATTAAATGCCGTCCATTTATCAATAGTACATTGAGTTTGTTTACATGTTAACAAAGTATATTTCTGCTGACAGTTTCTGAAGACTATTAATTTTGAAGTGCCTTAAAGGTAATAAGAAGAGTCAATAATAAACTCAGTTAAGCATATATACTTGGAAAATTACTGTTCATCCATAATTCGGTATAACTGTACTTGGAGGAGTGGAGATTCTGCAATGGTGTTCGTATGGTAAGAGTCAGCATAGCTAGATGAACAAACTGCAGCAGGATTTATGCTAGCAGAAAAATCACGTTCGTTCATCGTGTCTGAATTGCACACAATTGATTAGAAGTCCCTCTATTTCACGCATATATATATATATATATATATATATATATATATATATATATATATATATACTAAAAAGAAATATAAGAACGAAACGGTTAGTATAATTGAGAAAATTACTATTTTAATTCGCACCTAGGAATAGTGCTGCTGTTTTTTAATTATACTTTTTAAAGAAATTTCTTGGCTGCCTTTAAAGGAATACTGATAACCACTTCTTTAAATCCCGTTTTGGCAACGTTATGATTTTTATTATCTGGTATGGTCATCACGGCCTATTTCAGTATAATCATTATTCGAAAAATAAATAGGTATTCTGGTATGTGGCAAGTGTTATTAAACTAATGTATTCATTATGTATTATCAGGTATCATTATGCTAAATTACGCAACCAATGTTTGTTTAATTATGCTGCCAATTAATTGTAAGTTTTTACATAGCAAATATTAAAATGTTTGAGCTCTTGGGTTGGTACTTATATTTTTTTCGTCCCTATGATTATTTTAAAAAGGGACTGATTTAACTGTAAAAAGAACTGACAAACATTTTTGTACAAATTATTTAAGGATTTTGACAAATTTGAATGAAGCCTGAACTTTGTATATGGTGAAAAATTGATTAACCTTGACGTTTTGGCTTCGTCCTTTAACCAATGGTTTAGAGAGGCAATTTTAAGCTTAAATGGTATTAGTCCAAACCATGCGAATACTGACGGTCGTTTGGAAATTAATAATAGCAAAAAACCAAAGTTTATTACTCTATGAACGTGACATGACTAAGTAGGTAACAAGTTAGTTCGTATGAGACCAGGACGTTTTACCACTTTAGGCCTTTTCATACTCTCAAGCAAACCATGAGCGGAGGCCAGAACTACGACAAAAGATGTCTATAAAGTTGGTCGGCTAATACGAACGATTACAACGCCCATTATACCAACACTTATTGCCATACTATTTATTTCGAGTTTTATGAGTATTGCCAGTTCTTTTTGATGTGCAACCAGTCAAGACGAAACGCATGCATCACTAGGATTACGCTTTTTGCCATGCAACCTGATTCAGTTTGAACAAAACTGTTAATAGGTGTGCCGTGGCCAAAAGCTGGAAGAAAATTATTGGCGCCTACATTGAATGGTATTCATTGTTCTTGACCACAATTTCGTCCACCTGTATGAATCCGGCCAGCGGAAAACTGCTTAGTGCAACGCCAATTGTGTCTACTAAATGATGATTCTCTTTGCACAGTGCTGTCCTTCTTGTTGTGCGGGACAATTGATAGCGCCCTTAGGTCGGTAAAATCTTGAATTTTGATCACTTTCAGGTGATCTGATTTTTGGCCTCGATTGATGGGTTCTCACTTGTCCCTTCAGTTTTAAGCCTTCCATCAGCTGATTTTCTTAAAATGACGTTGAAACAAGATTTTACATTGTTCTTCTCCAAAATTTTCGAGACCGAATTTCTAGTCTCATCTTCAGAGTTGACACAATACGCACAGGAATAAAACACAACTTATGTATCTTGTCTACCTCGAATTAGTTGCTTAAACATAAAGAATTAGTACTTAGTACGTGGGTGGACATTTTAGCTGAAATTCTTCAAAGTATGAGTCCTATGGTATGCGTTTTAGCACAGTCTCGAGTTTCTTAATTTAGGTTTCTATCTTTATTAAAATTTGAGCGTAGATTTATTGTAAAAAAATAATTTTTTGCCGGTATATTATCGTTGAAATTTCACGAGAAGCATTTTAAATTAGTGGGCGGAGTTCGCAATAGGAGACAAATTTAACTGCTAACAGAAATGAATTAGTTTTGATTTTGCATCGATATTAAAAAATTAAAATAAATAGGAATTTGTGAAATGGATGTGAATATTAGCACAGGTATAGAGAAAATGAAAATTGAATATTAAGGTGAAATTTTTTTATGTCCTCACTGATAAAAGCGAATGACTACGCAGCTAGTGATGCTAAAGTTGATCGCCATTTTTGTTGATTATACTTGCAGGTGAACATGTTTACTGCCGCGAACGGATAGTAATTTTTTCTTTTTTCACTATTGCTTCTCCAAAAGCGCTTCCTTATACACCGTTTTTCATTACTTTGACCACCACGAGTCAAATCACTTTTATGCGATTCAATACTCCTTAACAGTTGGTAAACTTTATGACTGTGTCAGATGTTTTCAATGAAACTTCTTGAGTGCACGCCTCGGTGCTAAGGCGTGACACACACACACACACACACAGGCCTAGTGACTTTTAACTTATGAGGCACGTGTGATTTGTCATAAAACTGCTCACTTTGCATTTAGTGAAAGTGCTACATTGTTGTTACTAATTTAGGCGCATTTATGCTGCTATGTGTAGCTTTGACGTTTGTAATGTAACTCGTCATGACTTGCCTAATGGGAAAATGATCAGTAATTCCGGTGATATCTTCACCGATGCTTTGATGGAAATGTCTATTAAACATGACCACTCTGTTGCGCAATTATTGCATCTCTTTATTTATAATAAATCAATGTATATTAATGTTGATTCAATTTGTGCCGACGAAAGGTTATATATATATATATATATATATATATAAATATATATATATATATATATATGCAGTTGTGTATTGGGTGTTGCGCACATAGCAACAAATTAGTTCAATTAAGACCATTAGGTTAAACCAAAGACAGCATTATCGGAACGTATAATTTCGTGCAAATTGGTTTCGTGCTTACTGGCGTCTCATCAGTAGGAGCCGCTGTTACGCCATATACCCACTATATATTTCTGTGTGGATTGTGGGAAAATAAGAGGGTACAACCTTCTATACGAATGTGTAAACCTGCAGTAGTGAAGCCAACTTCATATAAGGTTTTCAAAAATACGACATTAAAGCCAACTCACTATGTCTGTAAAGTGTACCAAAACTATGGCTATAGTTTCGGTACCCGATGCCAACATTATGGTACCATAAAGTTACATGGTACCAACACTATGGTTGCCGAGTCGGTACATGGTACAAACACAATGCCTTTCAATGTACGCTTAATTTCACCAAAAGTGAGAATTACAACTATTTCTGAACACCTGATACTCCAGCAAATCAATACTCTATCATCTATTCCATTTAGAGGTAATTATGACAATATTCAATTAAATATATAACGGTTAGATACTGTTTGTGATGGAGAACTAATATATATGCTATTGTCTGTTAATTTACGCCAAATTATTAGATTATAAGCATGTGCTTTCATATATATATATATATATATATATATATATATATATATATATAGTCAGAATTAAATAAAATATGCATCAAGTAGCAGAGGAAATGCATCCATTAGACCAATAGCATTCTTATTGAAAATTCATTAATTAACGGCCAGATTTTGTCACGGGTGGGGCTCAAACCAGAGCACATTTGCGTTGGGGTCTGAAACTCTATCTATTGCACCACATCTGCCACAAGCTTAACGCAGTTTTTTACATATTAACCTACTTTTTAGTTAGCCTTGACTTCAGGTCGAACTTATAATGAGTATCTTGTGATATGAAGTTCGTGCTATCTCTCCTGATCTGTCATAGTGCAACAGATCTCGTAACACTTTGAAAAGTGAAATTGAATTGATGTCAAACGACAGGGTTTTGATTATATATTTTGACAGTATAAGCGTAGCAGTGTATGAGCTACGTATGTCCGTATACATAGTCAAAATCCTGCTAATAAATTTATACATTTACGCATGTATGTGCTTGTGTACGAATCGATAAATAGTTATTTACCGCCTTTTATTTTGAATTATTGAAATCGTCGAGAAATATCGTCAATATGTCTAATAAATAATGCTTGATAAATATGTAAATTGATCGCTGTGAACGAGATAACTCCGATTTCCCTCTTATGTATGAAACTAGACTGTGGATTTTCCGCAGTTTGATAAGATTGCAGAAATTCCTTGGGATATTGTTGTGCATTGTGTTAGTGTGTTTATTGCATCTAGTGTAATAGACATCTTATAAAGTAGTGTGCAAGAAACGTGTATACCTGGTCAATATGATTAATTCTTCAAATCAAGTTTGCAAGCTCGATATATTCACCCACCTCATTGTATTTAACCGGTCACATAACAAAGCAATGCTAACATTATTCATATATACGGAATTTCTATGCTGTGCAACGGGTTAGATACAACTGGATTGGTGCACCTATGGAGATGGAAAACTTTCTTTAAAGAACTGTTATCACCACACGCGCAATCACAGCGTGTTTAAGATGACTGAATGCCATCTTCTCATATATTCTTTGAAGTATGTGGTGTTAGTAACCATTTGGTTAATATAGGTACACGCGAAAAACAGGTATAACCTCGTGTTACAAAGCATTTCGTATTTATTGGTATGGGTGCTAACATTATGATATCGGAGAGGGCTCAATACTGAACACCTGCTACTCACACATAGCAATATATTCTGGCATGGATCAAAATCGTTTATCAAATTTTCATAATAATCATGACATCATTCCACGAAACACAATATATATATATATATATATATATATATATATATATATATATATATATTGTTGTGGAGGTCTAACTTATATGCAATTATGTTTTTGGCTAACTTGTCTAAAGTAATGCTCTTAATATTTGGCTCGGGCTACCAGTATTGATTATTTGTGGCTGTAAAAACGGAATACATTTAATTGTGCGGCATTACGTAGAGTTTGTGAACAAGAAAATTACTGCAAAACCTACTTAACATGTGACAGTTTTTGCTTTACCGTTTCTACGGAACGCTTCCCATTTGCATAACTTTATTTTAGTAGGAAAGCACGATGCTTATCTTTTATGCAGTCTCCGTGCAAAGTCAAATTTGCTAAAAATGATATTGCGAATGTCGTTCAAGTTTTCTTTTAAATAGTAACTTCTGAAAACGGAATGAATACATGGACTTCAAAGAGGCATTTGAATTTCATTTTTGCAGATGTCAGTCAAACTTTATTACCTAGAAAGTATTGCGGCATAGATTCCAGGTCTTGTCACACTAAGCAGAATAACAATGTAGTGGAAGGAGCATAGGTTATAGAGAAATAAAGGAAGATTGCACGAGTGGCTGGAAGGTAGATAGAAATCAACAAAACCAGGAAATCAATATGAATAATTGAAAGTAAAAGTATAATTTGAATAAATACCATCAGGCAAATTGACAGACATGTGAATATATAAATGCCCTGTTAGATAGATTGCTGAACTGATAATTAGATATATATGTGCGCAGGTACAAAGGTAAAAAGTCTAGCAGGTAGCGAGCGTGCGAAAACGAAAATAAGTCGATGTATTACCCAACCACTGTAACGTTGATAAATGTTTGATGCTACATCGCCAATCTCATGATTTTGCCGGAAAATAATACTTTAAGAATTATTGCAGGTCTTCAACAATTTTGCCTCCATCCTTGCAATACCTCAACTAGAAACCAGTGTAAAGGAAGCGTATATTGTAAGTGTATTCTTTCTGTTCTTTGCAAATAAAAGTATCGAATATGGTCAATGAAGAAGAAGTATTATATATATATATATATATATATATATATATATATATATATATATATATATATGCATATTTATTTATGTATATATGTCCATATATAGGAAGAGATGGATAAATAAATGTATATATAGTTTATAATAAAGATAGTTTGGTCGATAGGGTGATTTAGATACATATGCAGAGAAATCGCTTTATAAATATATAGATTGACTGATGTTTATATATATTTATATAGATTGATTGATAAATTAATACAATAGTATACACATTGAGCAATGCTAAATTGAAATAAATTATGAGGTAATACATCGAAATTTACCGAGTTGACACTACGGGGATATTGCATTAATTATGAAATAAGAAGTCTCCTGGACTATAGTTGAATTACATTCCAGGAAACATGTATTAGATCATGATTGTGAGTTTCAAGTAGACATCAATCCAATTGTATTTACATATTGTAGTTGTCGGTGAAAGCTGTACACAGTTAGATTTCGCTATTCAAATATGATTTTTATCGATAAATCAAACTAAAAACTTCGAGAGTCATTACATTTATTGTTGGTGACATTTTACGTTCATCCTAGAAGTAGTATGTCGCTTGACATATTGATAAAAAACTGACACTCATACCAAATAATGGCTGAATTATGATTTGCATTACATGATACAATTAAAATATCATTGGTTGCGTCGTTGGTGATAGTGATTATTTAAACGAATTCTTTAAATCAAGTTTATGAGCTTTAAGTAAACACCAATCCCATTGTATTTAACCAATCGTCGCCGATGTAATAGACTTAAACGATCAATGATTGCGCGGATGGTGGTAACAATAATTTAACTCAAGTTTTCCAGCTTGAAGTAAACACCAATCCCATTGTATTTAACCAATCGTCGCCGATGTAATAGAATTAAACAATCAATGATTGCGCGGATGGTGGTAACAATAATTTAAATCAAGTTTTCCAGCTTGAAGTAAACACCAATCCCATTGTATTTAACCAGTCGACGAACAGCATGGCTAAACTACCAATAGCACGCACTGACGCGTTTCGAACTTCTATGACCATCGTAAGGTACGACCCGGAAAACTCACTAGCGCTGATTAAACCATTGCATAACGCGTAAACAAATTTAGATATGCGGCTCTCACCTCTATTAGTCTTTATTACACTGTACTTGACTGGATATATCGGCTGTACAATTTCTATGCAGTCGTGAACATTAACTTTATGCAGATTTCGCCACACATATAAATGACAGCTAATTAAATAACCAGTGATTGCGCGGGTGGGTGGTAACAATTCTTTAAATGAAGTTTGTAGAAAGCTTGAGTAACACCAATCCCGTGTATTTAACCAGTTGTTGAAAAACATAACAAAACTGAACTTAAGGCACAGGAAAAGAATAAACGCATTCAGATTAGAACGCATGAATGCTGTAGCATATAGAACAAAAAAGGTAAGGCAAGCAGTAACTATATATATATATATATATATATATATATATATATATATATATATATATATATAATATTGAGAATGTTATTGAATTAAAGTAGGTCTCTCACTTTTACTAGCATGGTTGACTGAAGATGTGTGAAATGTGTGTTTGATTGGAAAGGGTCTAGTGCAAATTTTTCTCCTGCATCACTCTACTCAAACGAATGCCAACCCGTTTGTTGTTGTGATGGAAATGTTGGCGATGAGGTGGTCTGTGGTGGTTGTTGTTGTTGTTTAAACACAAACACGGTTTTCTTAATGAGAATGCAATATGAGTGGTCTCAACAGTTATCAATCACGTTTACTGTTCTTAAGGGAGGCTAAAAGTTAAAACAACGTTCTACTTGGGTACATATCACATGCCAACAAGCAACACCATACCATCACACTCATTCGCATGAACTAACACAATTGGCACACATACACACACGCGCACACAAATATATATTTATATATACACTAATACCTGTACAGATATTTTAATATAGTTTGGCATCAATGCTGTGCAAGTTGAGAACTTATCGATGAGTATTGAAGGCGGTTTCATACAGAAATGTCAATTTTCGCGCAAACCTTAGAACACAATAAAAACTTGATTAACACCTCTAATGCTATCGGAACAGCATGCAAATCAAACTGAAGAAATCGAAGTGTTCATTGAAATTTATGAGTTTTTAACATGACATATAAGGGCAGTTCGCTTCACCAGGTTGAATACTCATGATTATATATATACTATATATATATATATATATATATATATATATATATATATATATATATATATTTCTACATTTGCAAGAAATTTACATAGATTTTATAAGATGAATGCCAGGTTAATTGTGACTTTCAGAAGTGAACGTATAAACTTGTTAAGAAATATCTCCAGGCTTTACGGCGCAGTTCATTATTGGAAGCAGTACTTCCTATGAATTGATTAAAGCAGAGAAAAGTGAAAAAATATTCATGAAGCCAGCCAACCATAGTGTTGGTACCATGCTCCTTTTCGGTACCATAATGTTCTATATATGTTATGTTTTATATATATATATATATATATATATATATATATAATAATGTGTGTGTGTAATAGTTAGCTGGCTTTGATGTCGCATTGTCCCGAAGATTTATATGAAGTTAACTTCACAACTGCAGGTTTACACAATAGTTTTGTGTACTGCTATTTTATGCCGTCTAATTTAATTCAAGTGATACTGTACAATAATTGAATACACATTCGTTTAGAATATTGTACCCTCCACCTGCCCCACATTTCCTGACCAAATATGCAATGGATATAGTATGTAATAACGGTTCCTTCTGATGCGTTTCCTGTAAACACGAAACGAGTTGCATATATATATATATTTAAGTTCACTACAACAAAGAATATTTAACATTTCATAAATAAAACAAACAGTGATCGTGCTGGTTGTGATAACAGTTATTTAAACCATGGTTGCGTTCTTGATATGAACACCTGACCTGTTATGGACATACATTAGCCAGTATAACCTAAGAAATGTATTGTGTTGAAAACGCAATTCTTCCAGTCGACCGGTTTTGTTCTTATTGAGAACTCATCAGGCACTGTCCAGAGTTTGCCGCGGACAGGGCTCGAACCTGAGCACACCGGCTTTAGAATTTGTTGCTATAATCACTGATCCACCCAGCCGCATACTACGAACTATTTACAGTTATATATTAAATAATGTTTCTTGGCTAGCTGCGGAGTCTATATGGCAACCTTTAGGCCTAAATTTCCAACTATCCATGTCAAATCTGTTATAATTGAACATACACCATACAACATTTGGAAGTTGAATTGAATTAAGCATTTATAAAACGAAATGAAATATGGTTGCGCGGGCGGTGACATGAATTAATTTAATCAAGGTTGCGATTTTTATATCAACACCTGCCCCGTTATGTACATGCATTTGTCAGCGTAAAACTAAGCATTGTATAATGAAGAAATGGCGATTCATCCAGTAAACACTTATCCCATTGTATTCAACCAGTCGTCAAACAACAAAAAATTCTTTTAATCAAGTGTGCGAGCTTGAAGTAAACACCAATCCCATTGTATTTAACCAACCGTCTAAAAACATAACAAAACTACCGTCAGTCGCACGCACTGACGCGTTTCAAACTTCCATGATAATCATCAATGTACGACGGCAAACTGACTATCGCGGATCAAACCGAATTGAATATATATGGAAATATATGTTAGATATACGGCTCTCTAGTCAAGTTCAATGTATGCGAGACTGCTAGAGGTGAGAGCCGCATATCTAACTTGGATATCAATATATATTCAATGCGGTTTGATCCACGATAGTCAGATAGCCGTCGTACTCTTATAATGATCATGTAAGGTCGAAACGCGTCAGTGCTTGCAACTGGCGCTGGTTTTGCTATGTTGTTCGACGACTGGATACATACAAAGAGATTGGTGTTTACTTTAAGCTAGCAAACTTGATTTAAAGAATTGTTACCACCACACGCGAAACCATTTATTGTTTAATTCATCTGATGGACAGGTGTTATCCTTGTTAGGAACTCTTCATTTACTTTCAAGTATTTTCCGCGGAAGGAATGCGAACTGGGGCACATTCGCTTCAGATTTTGTGATACAATCTAATATGCCAGCCTGCTTCACACCAAGCTCGATTTTCAAAATTAAAACTTTACATTATTATATAAATGTGTAATTGAAAAACTATTTCTCCAGGTAGCATGGTATCTGTTCTATAACGAATTATGTCATGAATCGTGATCGTTGGTTGTCGCTTTACACTACCAGTTTCGCAACGATCCGATTGATGCTCCTTTTCAAGCACGCATTGAGTTGACCTCGTTGTGGCTGGGTGCTGATTCGACCTTCGAAATCTTCAATATCGTTCATACTAATTACTGGAAATTAATTACGATCTTATCTTCGTTGATTGACGACCTTCCAATTCCTCATTTCCGGGAGTCATCACCAGGCCTCTAACCACATATACACAGTACTATGCTCACAATAGCAGATTTAAGCAAATGCGGTAACCTAGTTCCGAAACAGTTCTATTTACATAATTAAAAAAATCTTTTGACTCAGTGATGACTATAAAGACAGATTGGGGGTGCTTAGTTGGAACTTAAGTTCTAAAGGAGAAGCTAACTAAGAAACCTTTTTATAATCCAGGTTGCGATTTCGATATAAGCATCTGACCAATTGAGTACACACATTTTTCAATATAAACTAAAAATTGTACAGTGTGGAAAAGGCAATTCATCCAGTAGACCTGGTTTAATCCTTATTGGGAACTCATAACATACCGGCCAGAATTTGCCGCGGACAGGGCTCGAACCTGGGCACTTCTGCTTCGGAATCTGGTGCTCTAACCACTGAGCCACCCTGCTGCACATTAGTTAGTTTATAACTGAAAAATATGTGTAGCGTGCGGCAGGTTTGCTTAGTCGTTTCAGCAACAGATTCCAAAGCAGACGTGCTCATGTTCGAGTCCTGTCTGCGAAAAACTCTGGCCAGTACATGGTAAGTTCCCAATAAGGACGAAACCGGTCTACTAGAGGATTTGCTCTTTCAACATTATACAATACTTAGTTTATACTGGCTAATGTATGTACATAAGGGTGTCAGGTATTTATATCAAGATAGCAAACTCTGTTTAAATAAGTGTTCTCAACACCCAAACAGTCAGTGTTTGGTTAATTTATGTAATGTAAAGTATTCTTTGTCGCGTTGAATTAATATATATGCACTTGTTTATTAGGCGTTGTGTACCTACATTGAAACGCCTGTTACAGCAGCAAGTTCATACTTCTTTTATATAAGTGTTGTTTGCATCATCGTAATATTCCTAGCATTTACGTGATAGATTGTCGCTTTGACTAATAACTACTTCAGTTACACCTGTTTTCATCACGTGTTTAATTGTAGGACTAATCAGTTTTCACGGTATTTTTTAGACATGATGCTATCAATGGT
The DNA here is from genome assembly GCA_029291075.1 of Eudiplozoon nipponicum. Classification (NCBI taxonomy): domain Eukaryota; kingdom Metazoa; phylum Platyhelminthes; class Monogenea; order Mazocraeidea; family Diplozoidae; genus Eudiplozoon; species Eudiplozoon nipponicum. The sequence goes on along the minus strand of JAQBSW010004995.1, from coordinate 42,868 downwards.
CTCGTGAATATTGAAGACTTTTCTTTGTTTCAAACCAGCAACAATTCAAAAGTTTGGTTGCCAGTATGATGCGTTTATGCCCGGCGGTTACTATGGTACGTGCCCCACGGCGTAGGTAAATTAATTAATATCCACGAACTAAATAATCGTGGATACGGTAATTGTCTACCGTAGTACTGGCTTCCAATTATAAGTTTCCCGAAAACGGCAAAATTGTCGTCTAGCAGATGAACTGTAGAGTCATTTAAATATATTTTAGCTATTCGAAGAAGACATATAACTATTTATGTAATTGGACTCCAACCAGTAGTTATTTCTTAGTCGGTGGAAACAGAAATATAATGTCCAAGTTGGTATCGTTCCAGGTATTTTGCAATTTAATAAGATTATTCTGGTTTACATTTTTTTAAATTACTTGTTAAATCAGAAGAACGTTTAAATTTAATCAGATTAATATTATCTATTTCAGACGATCTTCTACCAGTTTATCGACGAATGCAACAAACGGCACAGTCAAAGTTGTCAATTCTCGGCCAGCATGGCGAGCGTCTGGATTGCAACAAATTGGGTGAGGATACTCAGATTGATACGCGCCAAAGCCAAATATTGCGTTTTATGCACATATTCAATTGTCCGTTTGATGCAAAGCCGTCACCGGACAGCGCAGCTTTCAATGCGGACGCGACTCTGCGCCATCTTTGTTTGCGCCAACTAGCGCAGTTCTTTGCTATCGAAGACTTGACGTCAACAGCAGCCGACCGAAATATGCCATCCAGAGATGCGCAAATTTTGTCAGTATTAGAGGGAATGGCACATGCCGCTATTTTGGCGGCAAGTCGTACTAACCAGACTGGTTGCGATGTCACTGGTTGATTGGTGATGCGTAGAAACACCATGTGAACTATCGAATTTGATTGTCAGTTGACATCGCGAATTTTAGTCGAAACGTTTTGTGAAACGCTGCATGTACTTTTTAAGCACGTTTGTTGGCTTTAATGATTTGTTGGTCTTCTTTCATGCCTGGTTACTTTTCAATTAATTTTTAGCAAAACGACAAGCGTTTCCTAATTGTGATGAACCCAGAAGGCCTCGTTGTGGCCGAAATTTTAATCAAATATTTGTGTTAAAATGTCAATTGAACAAGCGTTTTTGGTGTTTTGCTTGCGCAATTTGGCAAGTATTGCCAGTTTAAATGAACTGCGAGGCAAATTTTAAAATCCCAACCATGTTCTTTCGATATGCGCAATGAACTTTGGATCATAATGAAATAAAACATATTTGAAAATATTAGCACCACGAATGAGTGCTACAGTTTAGCTTCCGTTTTATTATTTCGTTGAGGAGATCGAATCTATGAGACTAATATAAATTCGATCTTCAGAAATGTTTCTGTCAAACTCTGTTCTTGCTGTCCGTTTGTGAAACAATTCAACCATACTCAATTAGTCCATCTCTAATTGCGAGAGTGGTGATAACAATGTTGGCTGGCAAGAGATAAGCGACAATCCAAATTGATTTTACCTGTCGTACAAGATGGTAAATTTACGCCAGTGGCAGGTAATTGCACGTTCCCATCTTCCTTGCTGATGATAAGGCTATGCCGGCAACTGGACTAACCGGGATCAAATCGCGAAACACCATGCTTGAATGGAGATTTATAAAAGCAGATATAGAACTCGTATATCAACTAGCCTTGCATTAGCTGTATTTGAATATTACGAGTTTTCGACGCCGATTTGTCTATTGCACGCATCTCGTTAGAAAATGTGGTTAGTATGTATTTCAGGTCTACATACTCGATTTGGCTATTATGTTTTTTTTACTATTTTTCACTAAAATGTAATACATTCCTGCCTGCTAACGTATCCTCCAGTACTAAATTATATTAATCAGATCAAAAAGAAAAGTGAATTATACACGTATGCTAGCACTCAATAAATGATGTCTCTAATTAGAACCCTCGCAAATACTCCGTTGCTAGAGGAGAGAGAAATTAATTCCCTTTTGGTAATCTGATTTGATTGCGTAGCAAACATCGTGATTGATATCGATTAAAATTTATCAATTTTTCCTCATCATGCTTATACTTGGTCTATGTTCTACCAATTCATTTGAAGTATCAGAAAAGATTAGAATACATGCGTCTTTAGATGCCTTCTTTTTGACTTGTGTATCAATTAACTTTTAAAGTTTGTGTTAACCTAGGTTTTCCTTCTTTTCACGTTTTAAAGACGAAGGCTATAACCGATAATTTTTCGACGAAGGCGAATCTCCGTTTATCCATTGAGGCCGCCCTTTAAAGTCGATTGGACCTCCAAGAAACAACCAAACACAGTATTTTAGATAATATTTCGGTCAGGCATTGGTGTGGATTTATAATCTCAGAGCTGCATAACTGGATGAGCCAGCGAGGAGTTCATCCATAAGAACCAAGCCAATGGCTTGTAGTTTGTCGACATAGACTGGTCTCAACCAATTATGCAATATACAAGCATGCGGTTAACTAATTATATAAGTCCATTTTTGTGGACTTATTCCGTGCACTAATAGGACAGCTTGGTCAGCCAGTCTGCATGCTTAAACAACCACAAATTTTACACGTTTTTTTTGCGTTTTGATCATTCTTGGTCAGCTTACCAATACAGTACATGACCGACTGGCAGTGGGAAAGCAGCAACATACATAAATGTAAATGTAGCCACAGGCTTTTGCATCATTCCAGAGAGAAAGAGAGAGAGAGCAGAGTTTTCAAATATTGATTTTGCAAGCGCAACTGCTATGCATTGTCTAATATAACTTGTTGTGTTTCCCTTGAAAATAGTTGTTTATTTCTATTAACTGTTTGTTAGCTTTTGTTGACACTATTGCGGCCAATGTACAGATCGTGACCCGACTATCTGCCAGTTGGTTTATACAAATTTTTGTACAGAAACTAGACTACACATTATTGAAACATTACTTACTTAGATGTGTCTATTTCCACATTGCTCAATCCTAGTACAGTTAATAGGTTTATTTCAGTGTTGTATTTCTTTATTTTTGGTTCCGACCAAGCAGTGGAAGGCTCCAAATATAGATTGCACGAATTAAGATCATTCCAATTTGACGTGGACCTCTCCGATGTTTGGAAGACAAAATTACAAATGAACTTCCTTTGAGCTAGACTACTATTGAAAATTCTCTTTCAATCTGTATCCAATCGCACACATACGCACAAACTTACCTTTATCAAGCACACCTATAATTCTATACTTGTATATCTCTATTAAGTTATGTATGTATATTAATGTACTTACCCGAAAGGTGGCTATTTTTTGAGCACAATCAATAAACTAAAATGACGGCTAAGTTAAATAATAAAAACGTCCATCCAGCTATTTATGAAAATATAAAAAATCCTAGTGACTTGCAAAGTTTAATTGAGAAGTTCACTGGGATATGTTAAGTAAGAACTACCAGCGTCATACCCAGTGTTCCGTTAAACCAAACAAGCAGTCCTCTGTTTTATCAATCAATCAAGCTATCAGAAAAATATTATTTAGTTTAGAATTAGAAAGTTACTTCTAGGCAAAAGAAATATTTTCAACAAAATCAAACCATCATCACACAGTGCAAATATCGATTAAATGCATTCAAATTCTCAACTAACTACCCACACATTAATTCAGTTATTCTCCTGAACATTCGCTCAACCAACCAAAACATCGACAAATCAATCACTCGCTCATTCATTAATACAATCAATTAATCGTTCAATCATTCGATAAATAAACCAATCATAACAAGCATTACTTAAATGAATTCATCAGATAACCAGTCATGCTGTCAGTCAGCCAATAAACCAATCAATTATTCAAACAGTCAATCATTCAATCAATAAATCAATCAAAATTTAAAATAAACAATCAATCAATTAATTACTCAATCAATCAATATATAAATCAATCAATCATATATCAATCGTTCTGTCAGTCAACCAATTAACCAGTTAATCAAACTTTCAATAAGTCAACAATTAAGTCATTAAATAAATAGATTTATTCATTAATTTATCAATCAGTCACTCGCTCATTCATTCATTTAATCAATAAATCATTCAACTAGTCAATTATACAATCATTTATTGAATCAACAAATTTATTAATATACTAATACATCAATCATCCATTTAATCTATCAATCAATCTACGAATCAATCAAATAAACAAGCAATCAATCCATAAATCCACCTATCAAGGATTCAATGAATTAATCAATAAACCAATCAACCAGTCATTAATTAATTTATTACTAGATCAGTAAACAAATTTAATAAATTATTGGTTGCTTAATGAAAAAGATAAATCATACAGTGACTAGATTTTGACATATCATCTGTGTAAGCCAGTGATTTATTCATTTACTTATTCGAAGAATTTAAAATTAAACCAACTAGTTTTTGAAAATCCAAGAGTAGTTATCATCTAGTACGAACTTATGCTTGTACAAATGATAAGGCATTTAATTAAACTACTTTTAATTGGCCAATTATCTATTTGTTGTATAACGCTGTTGTTTGTATTTTATATTATTACACTGTTTAACTTTCTTGTTATTTTGTATTGTCACAAATGAATCGAATTTGAAATAGAACTCTCCATATTTTTGACAATTACGAGAGTGAATATTCTAACAAAAAGTTTTATTTCCAGATGGCATATGTACAATATCTTAGGTTCCACGTTTAGTTTAGTATACGTGATCAAATATTATGCCATCTATTGCTTCTTCTGCATTAACCACAGTTTCTCCATCAATGTATGTATCTAAAATGTCTATTTGGTACTGAATTGTCAGAAGTAAATCTGTATAATTTTGTCATTTAATAATAAACTATTTCAAAAAAACAGTTGATACCACTACTTTCAATACGATCAAACAATTCAACCAGTTTCAGAATTTTTACCATGCTAACAAATACTGAACAGTTTATCAGGGAAGTTCAGTTAAACACCTTAGAGCCTTGTCTCTTTTCGTGTATTTTGTTTGTGAGTTAATTCAAATGATGAACTACCGATTATACGAAACGAAAAAGTGAAAATTTAGGAAAAGAAGTGTCGTTTTCGTAAAATTAGTATCCTGTAACATTAAACAATTTTTCATATTTTCATTGACTATGTTGGTAAAAAATACGTTTAATGAGCCAATTACAAGGAAAAATACGTCTGCCGAATTTTCAACATCATATTTGTTGATGGCGTAGCTAAAATTAATATTTCATCATTACATTTTAACGTATCAAATGGTAAAGTGTGGTGATGCAGCTAATAAGCGAAAGAATTATGAAGTAAATGAAATGATGAAAATTTTACTTTCTATATTAATATTGACTTTGTAGATGCCGTTGTATCAAATACATTTCTATACATATCCTTCTATATATATAATCTAAATATATAATACAGATTTTTTTGCAAATGTTGTGGTTACTAAAAGTAGACAGATCAAATAAGAAACATTTTTGAATATCATTTTCAAGTCGAAAAAGCCAATAGAAGGAAATTGAAAATAAGTCTGTACTTTAAATAGTGTCAACCAAATAATAACTTCAGTTATTATAGTAATGATAATAATAATAATAATAATAATAATAAAAATAATAACAATAATAATAATAATATTAATAAATCATGATATTCTAAAATGAGATATGATTAATGTACTAGGACATATATTTATTATAAATAATGTAGGAGTAACAAAGTTATAGAGGGCATTATTTTTTCATTATCATCATCATCATCATCATCATCATGCACAGCAATACGTTATCTATAAGTATATAATCTTCCACTGCCATATAACCATATGAAGGATAACAAAAATGAAGAAAAATAAATAATAATGACAAAAATAATAATTTAGGCAAACAAATTATTAAGCATGAGCGACTAATGAATGAGAAGAAATTGTTAATATGAGAATTTATAGCTAGATAACATTCAGAAATGAGGAAAGCTAAACCTCTACACAACAGAATTATGCCGAACTCAGCTTTAAGGAAGAGCAGCATCAGCAATAAACGCAACTAAACATCGCACTAATTCAAAACTGTTAAATTAGAAATCTGCAACAAGATCATCACTGTGCTCGACTCGATGCTCTATTGCATAGGACGCCCAGTCAAGATTATGCTGCGTACGTGAACCCCATTCAATCAGACGTTTGGATTCCATACTACCTAATTTGAATGTAGTTGCTTTCAGCTGTTTCTGCCCTTGCGCTAATCTGTCGCTGGGTTGTAGAATAATGCTCCTCTGGGAAGTCGAAATTAAGACATATTTGAAACGTAACCAAGCCAACGCAGGTGACGAGACCTTATTTGTTTTTATAACGAAGAGAAAATTTTTGTCTACAGATGTCATTGTTGGTTCTTCGCATTTGATAGCCTACACGTGCTGTGCTTCCCAAACGATGGAGTTCGGATGCCTGTAAGCGTCTAAAATCATCAACTCTAAAAAGTCAAGTCTCACTAGCGTGTAAAAAATCTGAACGTAAAAATGCGTTGTAAACACGATCTTTAAGTACTCGCGTTTCGCAATAAATGGCGAATGATAGAGCAAGATACACTAGCTTTCGCGATTCTCATACTAAAATCGTCATACATGTTGCCTGAGTTGTTGATAGAGACGCCAAGGCATGTTAACCTGTCAGCTACGTCCAGATCTTCACTTTGCAGTCGCCGAGTTGGAGTAAGTGGTGGGTGATCTTGTAAAAGTATATCACATACCAAAAATATGGAGCAACGACTTCCAATCTATTCAAGGTGGCTTAAGCAGCATCTCGATGTCGAATAATATTACAATATCTACCGCCAGGGAGAACTTAAACACCTGAATCCTGAACATGTGGAAGAGAGTTGTTTATAATAGCACCCGTTGCAAAATTTACCAAAATGGGGGAAAGTGGACAACTTTGACGAAAACCATTGCTGGTAGTAAAGTTTTGTTTTAATTCGTTGAGGACATTGATGGGACCAGAAGCGCTAGTGTGGGGAAAGCGTATAATATTCTAAAATTTGTTGGGCACATCACCTTTCGACAGAATGTTGACTGAATCAAAAGAACCGTTGAAGTCTTGAAAGTTAGCTTTTGAGAGACGATGATACACATGTCACTGTTCAAGAACCTGCCTGAAGGTAAAAATTTATCTAAGCAAACTCGTCCTAACCGAAATCCGGCTTGTTCTTCTCTAGTATGTGGTTCACGCGAGTAGGATAATCGGAGTAGGATAATCGAAGCAAATAATCTAGACACGACTGGAGTCAAGCATATACCACGATAGTTATCAAACAAATTAAGATTGACAGTTTTGGAGTTAGGAATGACGGTTGACTCATTCCAAGCAAGCAGCACGGTTTCCTTATACCATATAGTACGAAATATGTTTGTAAACGCTCCCGAAATTATATTGACGCCATCCTTGAATAAGCTCAGAAGCAAACCATTGTGTCCTGCAGCTTTGCGACGTTCAAGAAACAGGATTGCATATCATATTTCTAACAATAATGGTTCTTCGAGAATAAAATTCCAAACTGTTGATACTGGCGTCATTTTGGGAATGGAAACTGACGCATTTGCCTAAGAAAATTGATCTTTGAAGTGTTCAGCGCATCTATTAAGACGACTTCTTTTATCGGTTATTAAATGGTTGAAGCTATCGTTTACAGTTCAGCTAACTTTTATTTTTCTCGGACTCTTTGCGTGAATAAGTTGGAACAAACATCAGCTATTACCTGATGCATACGCTTCTTCAATCTCTTTGGTCTTTCTGATCCAAAATTATTCAAGGTCAAATTTTATACTGCGCTTCAGTTGACGTCTTACAACTCTGCGAATATTGTTATGCACTTATTCGACGTATATCTAAGCTGAAGTCTTCCGGAAAAATAAATAAGAATAAACCTTATATATATGTAAGCAAATTTGGAAAACTGTCATTCAGAAAAATTACGAAGACGTTCAAAAGTAAAAGTTAACTGGTCTTGCTTGAAACAATTTGAATTTAATTTTGACAAAGATAATTTCCACTTTCCAAAATGCAAGTAGAAATATATGTGGATTATAGGCTTCCGTAAAAAAAATTAATTTGGTCTCTGTAAAATCTATAGAGATTTCAGCTAACTCGGCTTAGTTTTTCTTTGTCAGAACTCAAATTGACAGTAATATTTAAAGCAGAAAAATAAGCTGAACTAAGATTTGTATATAATAGTAATTACAATAGAACAAATAATTATTTCAAAAATAAAAATACAATGATAAAATTTAAAACAATAATAATATAATTCAAGTTTTTTTCCATGTGCACAAATAAAAAGAAATGCTATCACATACAGGTACCATTCATTTCTAATATTTTCTGAAGTATACGAATGAATATATATATATATATATATATATATATATATATATATATATTGAAGATAATAATAAGAGTAATATAATAATTATGTAAACAACAATTTATACTACTTATATATCTAGTACGACATTAACTACTTCTAAAAATTCGGCGCAAACTAAAGATAGTATGAACGGAAAGTATAATCTGTGTACATTTGTTTCGTGCTTACTGGTGACTTCATTATTATGAGCCGGTATTACGCTCTTTACCCACTATATATTTGAGTGAGGAATGTGGGAAAATAGGACCGGACAATCCACCCATATGAATGTGTAAACCTGCAGTAGTGAAGCGAAACTCATATCAAGGATACCAACAGTATTGCTCTTGTGTCAGTACCCAATACCAAAATTATAGTACCGCGAAGGTACATGGTCACATTTTCGAAGGTTTTATATGATATTAGTTTCAAAACTGCAGGTTTACACATTCAGATAGGAGATCGTAACGTCCCCTTTCCCACATTCCTTACCAAAATAAATGGTATTTATAGGGCCTAATGCCGGCTCTTGCTGAGTAATTTCCGGTATGCACGAAACGAATGTGTAGGAGTTTATACTTTCCGTTCCCGCTATCTTTCGTTATCCTTCTGGTCATAATTGATCTAATTTTTTACTGGGCGCTCAACACCTAATACATAATTGCTTATATATTAGTTCTCCGCCACAAACAGTACCTAACTGTTATATATTTAATTTAATGATGTCATGATTACCGCGAAATGTGATAAATGATATCGATCAAGGCCAGAGAGTTTTGATTTACTGGAGTAACATGTATTCATAAATAGTTGTAATTATCAATTTCGGTGAATTATAGCATACAATGATATCCATCATGTTAGTACCATGTACCGACTCGGCAACCATAGCGTTAGTACCATGTACCTTTTCGGTACAATAATGTTGGTATCGGTACTGACACACTAGCAATATTGTTGGAATACTTTACAGACTCGGTATATATATATATATATATATATATATATATATATATATATATATATATTATAGAATCAGTAAATGTTGAGGTCGCCTTGTCGAAGACTTTATATGAATTTAGCTTCACTAATGCAGATTTACACATTCGTATAGGAGATTTTAGCGTCCTAATTTCCAACATACCTCAAACAAAAATATAGTGGGTAAAGGGCGTAATACTGGCTCCCACTGATGAGTCGCCAGTAAGCCCGAAACGAATGTATACGAGATTATAGCTTCCGTTCATGCTGCATTTGGTTAATTCGTTTAGCCATAATAGAACTAATTTTTTTTCAAGGTGCGCAACACCTAATAAGTAATTGCATATTTATTAGTTCTCCGCTAATAGCAGTATCTATCTGGCGCAAATAAATATAATAGTAATATTATTAATCATAATGCTTATACTACCATTAATTCCACAACTTCTTTAATGTCGATTACTATTTCTGGAACTACTTTAAATTCTACATCCATTAATAATAATGAAAATATAATGATAATAATAACGGACGACTCCAAACTGTAAAAATATAACATACACCATAACTTCGGGAGAAGCGTTATTGATTTAAAAACTAAATAATCATTAATTGCGTATGTGGTTGTCACAATTATTTAAACCATGTTACCAATCTTCATATAAGTATATATGTATATATATATATATATATATATATATATATATATATATATATATATATATATATATATATATAATTATCAGTATCAACTAAGCATTTCATAATGTAGATCGAGCTTCTACTTATAAGAAAATCTTCAAGTACTGGTCAGAAAGAAAGGCTCACAAAAACATTTGTTAGTATATAATTTAAATTTAGTGTATTATAATGAGAGAAGGCTCAATGGTTAGAGTAAGAGACTTTGAAAATTATGTGCCAGGGTTCGAATCATGTAGGCGACGAAATTCTGCAAAATATTCGAAGAGTCACAATAAGGTCGAAAGAGGTCTACTGGAAGAATTAAATGAATATTGGTTAGAATTGGATCAATAAAACTCGAAGCAGATTTACCCAGATTTGAGACCTGACTGCGGCAAATTCTGGTCAATACGTGATGAGTTTGCAATAGGGACAAAACCGCTCTACTGGATAAATTGCCTATTCTACACATAATGTGTCAGGTTTTTATATCAAGATCGCAACCTTGGTTATAGTAAATATTATCACCGCCCACGAAACCAATGTTTCTTAAATTATATAAATGTTCATTTTAAAACCACTTCCACATGCAACGCGGTGTTTTTTCTATAATGACAGATTGGGGATAAATAGTTGGAAATTTAGGCCATATATACTCCAAATTAAGGAAAGGCTAACCAAGAAACATCAATGTGTATATAACTAAATATTCTGTATAGTGTTCGGCAGCGTAGCTGAATGATAAGATCAACAGATTCCGAAGCAGACTTGTCCAGGTTCTAACCCTGTCCGCGGCGAATTCTGGACAGTACTTGATGAGTTTGAATTAAGTACGAAACCGGTCTACTGGATGAATTACCTTTTCTACAATATAAAATGCTAGGTTTAATTTGACTAATGTATGTATACTATGGTTCCGATGTTTATTTCAGGTTCGGAACCTTGATTAAAGTACTGGATGAATTCCTTTTCTACGTTGGCCTGATGCTTGGTTTATATATATATATATATATATATATATTAACCTTATACAGATGCTGAAACGTGGGACCGGGGGAATGTATTTGGTTTTCGAGTGGTGGCTGTTTATGCTCATCGTTATAATCTCAAATATATATATATATATATGATATCCATGCCGTTTTAATTAACACAGTATTCTTATAATTAGGAAAGAAAACACAAATAACTAAGAGGATAATGGCCATTTATTTCGTGAATACTAAACGTCTCTTATACAATCATACATATTTATACATTTTGGGTTGTTAATTGGTTATGTTTTTGGTGACAAATCTGACTGGTTATTACTGCTGTTTCTTGTTTTGACTAGTAGGTGAGTGTGTATGCGTTTGTGTTTGTATTGTGTATATGTGTTTGCATGTAAAGGTCATTCTCGCAGTATTGCGAAGTGATGTCTGAGATCTTGTCATGATTGTTTTGATAACTTGAGAGTTAGCCATTTGTGCAAATTGTTCACTGTTATCTATACAAGTGCTGTTTTTCCCAGTATAGTTAATTGTTTCACCCCGCTGCGCGAGAGTGCTATTTTCGCTTGGTAACAACGCTAATGTTGATTGTCTTGTTAAACGCTCACACTGTTTGGAGACTTCTGTCATCGTATGCGCCTCTGTTATCTCAACTTCACCTTGTTGCCAATCCGATTGTACGTTTGTTGATTCTAATCGAGGGCCTGTTGGTTCTTGGCTGGGTACTAGTATATTGTTGTTGAATTTGTTATCCTTGGCCAGTCGATAAGGATATCATGTTGATGAAACTTTTGAATGTTAAGTTCAGGTGTTTGTTGTCGTCTGTAAAGCGCTTCAGTAGATAAAAAGTAATTTTTCAGATTTTGCTTTATGTAGAATTGTGAAATTGGTCGAATTGACAGGGTGCCCGCTGCCAATATATGATCGGAAATAGCTGATTTTCCGACGGTGGCAAGCCTTTGTTAATCAATTTCTGTGGCAAATGTTGCTGGATTCTGCTTATCAATTGCTTCTTCGTACGTCCGATATATGTGCTACCGCACATACATGAGAATTTGTAGACTATGAATGATTTGAAGAGAATTGGCAATTGATCTTTGGCATCCAACCTCATGATTCTCTGTGTACTAAATGTCATATTAACTTTAACACTGGGAAAGTTGTCCTTAGTTATTCTATTCAGCCGCCGTGCAATTATTGAGGCTGGTACGTCGCCTCTAAATGGTAAGTATAGGAATACCTGCTTGCCGGTATCCTCTCTAGTACGAATCTGCCGTGGTCTGATGTTGACATCAATGAACCGCTCTGGGTAGTTGTTCATTAGCAGAATATTCCTGGAGGTAGCCCAGTTCTTCCTCAATCTTGTGCTCAGAGGCAGATCTTTCTGATTCCGTTCTGCTAGGTTGTTTACTAAGCTTTTGTGGGATTTTGGCACACTACTGTTGTAATGAATGTATTGTCCAGTGAAAGTGGATTTTCTATGTATGGCCAGTGTCAAATCTCCGTTTGCTTCTCGAGTGAGTTTGATGTCAAGGAATGGGAAACTGTCGTCTTTCTCTACCTCGAGAGTGAATTTGATGTCTGGATCGACTCCATTTGCTTGTTTGAGGATTTCGGAAGGGTCTGCTGCTTCTGAGATGAACAACAAGATATCATCTACATACCTTTTGTAGAATGCGCACTGGTCAATTATACCTTTCAGACTGGTTTTTTCCAGGTGATACATGTATACATCTGCCAGGAGGGGTGCGATGCAGCTTCCCATAGCTACACCATTGATCTGGCGGTAGTATATACCTTCGAAAGTAAATTGCACGTTTTAGTACATGCTAATATGAGGTCTTTGATGTCATTGGTGTCTATAGGGAAATCAAAAAACTCATTTTTGATGAGGTCACACAAGATCTCCGTTGTCTTATCCAGTGGTATGTTTGTAAATAAGGATGAGATGTCAAGCGAGACCATCTTATTCTGTAGGATGTTCTTCCCCTTCAGTTCATTTGCTAATTCGAAAGAGTCCTTGATAGTGTTGGTGTTTATGATGCTCCGTATTGGTTCAAGTAGTTTGCAGAGAAACTTGGCTGGTTTATGTTGTGGAGCGTTGATCAGTGACATAATGGGCCGCATCGAAGGAGCTCCTGAGGCTGTCACGGCTTTGTGAGTTTTTGGTTTGCCGTACGATCTTGCGGTGTTTGTTCCGACTGGTTTTGCTTTTTGGATGTCTTCTGTGAGTTTTGATCCAACTCCGAGTCAGCCGTCGAAGCATGTTTTCCATCTTTTCAAAATTGTATTACTCTGATTCGATGTTCGTTGGACATCTTTCTGTTTGATGTCAGTTTTAAATTTGATGGATCATTATATCGTTCATGGCTCTTCTTTGTAAGGTCCGTCAAGTATAACAATTCCCATCCTTGTCAAGTGTGGTAAGTCGTATGGATTTGTCTGATTGAGCTTTCTAAGTTCGTCTATGTGCTGTTTTGTGATGAGTGAACGGGATATTATTGACATTCAGTATGAGATAGTAAGTGCACTAGAACAATACAAGAAGGAATTCAAAGGCAGCCAAATCATCACAAAACAGCACATAGACGAACTTAGAAAACTCCAATCAGACAAATCCATACGACTTGCCACACCCGACAAAGGATCAGGAATTGTTATACTTGAGGCGGACGCTTACAAGAAGGCCATGAACGATATAATAAATGATCCATCCAAATTTAAGCATGACATCAAACAGAAAGATGATTCAACGAACATCGAATCAAGAATTAATACAATTTTGAAAAAGATGGAAAAACATGTGCTAACTTCGACGGCTGACTCCGAGGTTAGATCAAAACTCACAGAAGACATCCAAAAAGCAAAACCAGTCGGAACAAACACCGCAAGATTGTACGGCAAACCAAAAACTCAAAGCCATGACAGCCTCAGGAGCTCCTTCGATGCGGCCCATTATGTCAATGATCAACGCTCCACAACATAAACCAGCCAAGTTTCTCTGCAAACTACTTGAACCAATACGGAGCATCATAAACACTAACACTATCAAGGACTCTTTCGAATTAGCAAATGAACTGAAGGGGAAGAACATCCTACAGAATAAGATGGTCTCGCTTGACGTCTCATCCTTATTTACAAACATACCACTGGATAAGACAACGGAGATCTTGTGTGATCTCATCAAAAATGAGTTTATTGACTTCCCTATAGACACCAATGACATCAAAGACCTCATATTAGCATGTACTAAAAACGTGCAATTTACTTTCGAAGGTATATACTACCGCCAGATCAATGGTGTAGCTATGGGAAGCTGCATCGCACCCCTCCTGGCAGATGTATACATGTATCACCTGGAAAAAACCAGTCTGAAAGGTATAATTGACCAGTGCGCATTCTACAAAAGGTATGTAGATGATATCTTGTTGTTCATCTCAGAAGCAGCAGACCCTTCCGAAATCCTCAAACAAGCAAATGGAGTCGATCCAGACATCAAATTCACACTCGAAGTAGAGAAAGACGACAGTTTCCCATTCCTTGACATCAAACTCACTCGAGAAGCAAACGGAGATTTGACACTGGCCATACATAGAAAATCCACTTTCACTGGACAATACATTCATTACAACAGTAGTGTGCCAAAATCCCACAAAAGAAACTTAGTAAACAACCTAGCGAACAGAATCAGAAAGATCTGCTCTGAACACAAGATTGAGGAAGAACTGGGCTACCTCAGGAATATTCTGCTAATGAACAACTACCCAGAGCGGTTCATTGATGTCAACATTAGACCACGGCAAATTCGTACTAGAGAGGACACCGGCAAGCAGGTTTTCCTAAACTTACCATTTAGAGGCGACATACCAGCCTCAATAATTGCACGGCGGCTGAATAGAATAACTAAGGACAACTTTCCCAGTGTTAAAGTTAATATGACATTCAGTACACAGAGAATCATGAGGTTGGATGCCAAAGATCAATTGCCAATTCTCTCCAAATCATTCATAGTCTACAAATTCTCATGTATGTGCGGTGGCACATATATCGGACGTACGAAGAAGCAATTGATAAGCAGAATCCAGCAACATTTGCCACAGAAATTGATTAACAAAGGTTTGCCACCGTCAGGAAAATCAGCTATTTCCAATCATATATTGGCAACGGGGCACCCTGTCAATTCGACCAATTTCACAATTATACATAAAGCAAAATCTGAAAAATTACTTTTATCTACGAAGCGCTTTACATAAAACAACAAGCACCTGAACTTAACATTCAAAAGTTTCATCAACATGATATCCTTATCGACTGGCCAAGGATAACAAAATTCAACAACAATCTACTAGTATCCAGCCAAGAACCAACAGGCCCTCGACTAGAATCAACAAACGTACAATCGGATTGGCAACAAGGTGAGGTTGAGATAACAGAGGCGCATACGATGACAGAAGTCTCCAAACAGTGTGAGCGTTTAACACGACAATCAACATTAGCGTTGTTACCAAGCGAAAATAGCACCCTTGCGCAGCGGGGTGAAACGATTAACTATACTGGGAAAAATAGCACTTGTATAGATAACAGTGAACAATTTGCACAAAGGGCTAACTCTCAAGTTATCAAAACAATCATGACAAGATCTCAGACATCACTTCGCAATACTGCGAGAATGACCTTTACATGCAAACACACATACACAACACAAACACAAACGCATACACACTCACCTACTAGTCAAAACCAGAAACAGCAGTAATAACGAGTCAGATTTGTCACCAATAACATAACCAATTGACAACCCAAAATGTATAAATATGTATGATTGTATAAGAGATGTTTAGTATTCACGAAATAAATGGCCTTTATCCACTTTGTTATTTGTGTTGTTTTCCTAATTATAAGAATATATATATATATATATATATATAAGAAAGAGAGTATATATATATATATATATATATATATATATATATATATATATATATATATATATATAGGCAATACAATTTAAGCTTACGCGGTTGTTGATAACAATTTTTTAAACCATGTCTGGAGGAAATATTAATCACATAGTATAATCAGTCGATGAATAACATAGCGAAACTAAACTCTGTCACATATACCGACACATTTTGAGCTTCCCTGATCATCTTCAGTGTACATTGAATAGTGTCAAGCAAGAATCAAACCGCAATGCATATTTATGAAAAAAATATTATATGGTGCTCTAACTTGCCGTAGACCATTTAAAACATTTTCTAGTGGCAATTTCGTCTTCTCAATTTTTACCCAGACGCGATATATAAATTTCTGCATATTTCACATGATTTATATATTTTAAACAGGTAAATATATATTGAACGAGGTGGCGGGGGACTTTTATTTAAATCATGTTTGGGATATCTTGTTAAACGCGAATATCACGTTTATTTTTAAAACCATTGGAGAACGTCGCATTTCTAATGCCAATATAAAGTACTGACCTGCTTCAAACATCCATAATATTCGCAAGTATGTATTAGGTTTTGCGAACCTAGTAACAAATTAGTTCAGTTGTGATCAGAAGGATAAACCAAAGGCAGCATGAACGGAAAGTATAATCTCATGCACATTCTTTTCGTGCTTACTGGCGACTCATCAAAGTAGGACGCCAACTAACTTCGTGCATCAAATCGCAATGCATAAATATTAAAAGAAATATAAGATAAACGGTTCTCACATCTATCGGTCTTGCAAAATACACACTTGAAAGGAAATGTCGACTGCAAAATGATATGATGTCACGTTAATTAAAATTCTTTATCTTCATTAACGACATATAATTGTACAAATTGTCAGTAGCATATTTTACTTAATTGGAAAAGTTGTCTGCTCAATTTTTACGCAAACTAGATCATTTTATTTCAGCAAATTTTAACAGATGTATAAATTATGTACACGTATAAATTAATTGAATGCCTGGCTGATAAAAACAGTTCTTTTAATCAAATTTGGGAGGTCTAATTAATCTCCAATGTCACTGGATTTTAACAATCATCAAACAGCACATATCTACGTGAATAAATAGAACTGATTTATATTGATAATCCATTATCATCATCGCCGTATGGTGACAAATTTCCTCAAGTAGATAAAGTCCCATATATTTGGAAAGAAAAATTGAATAAGTGGCTCAAACCTCTAAAAGCTAGTACAAAATGTACTTGACTGCGAGTTTTGAATGGATAATCACAGTGCTGTCACTATCATTTATATTCGGCATCTTTTACAACCGGTAAAAATATTTCAAAATTAAACGGCAACACATTTTCCTAATTCAATATGTGGGCCACGAAATTTTTACTCAGCTGAGGCCAATGAATTTTTGGAGATTTCAACAAATTTATGTAATTTTTTATTCTTAAAAAAATTGAATGCACGGTTGTTTGAAAAAACTCTTTAAATCAAGTCGGAGAGCTTACAAATTACACCAAAAAATTTGAAGAAACCAGTAGTCGAACAATATAGTGCAACTGCACTAGTAAACACTTTATGACACGTTTTTGCCTTCCATAATCATCATTATTGTACGACGGCATGCTAACTAATTACAATCATACGCAATGCATATACATAGTATTCCAAATGAGATATGGGTCTCTAAATGATAGTAGACACGTCTATAATTTAATTTTCCGGAAATTTCGGCTGCTCTATTTTAATGCAACTACAATCAATATATTTCAGCTGATTATACTGGATGTATATTTGTTATGCACAAAAAAAAATTTTGAACGTGTGAGTGGTTTTAACAATTTTTTAATTCAAGTTTGCGATGTCTAAATACACCTTGTACTTAAGCAGACATCGAACAAGATAGCAAAACTTACGTCAATCAAATGTACTGATGTGTATCGATCTTGCATTATCATCATCATATAACGATGAAAACTGATTTCGTGGATCAAGGAATAAATATGGTAATCGAAATTAAATAAGCTGCACTCTGCTCTAGTAATCTCGCATAAAATACATTTGACCGAAAATGTCGGCTGTTCTTATATTATGCTGAAATGGCCATTAAATTTCTGCAGCTTATTGAACCTGCATATATGTTTTCCATAAAAAGAATGCATATATTTTGTTATTTTGGATATTTCGGCGTCTCATTTTTGCGCATTTAAGAATAATATATTTATCGCGGTTTCAAAAGATTTCTATATGTTATATAGTTAAAAAATATTAAATGTGCAGTTGGTGGTAACACTTCTTTAAATTAATTCAGAGTAAGAATGGAACTCCAATCACATATTATTTAATCCATTATCGAACAACTTAGCGAAACTACACGCGTCAAACTTACTGACACGTTGTTCACTCACATTATCACAATCAGTATACGACAGCTTGCCGAACTAAGTAAAATGAAACCGCACTGCATTTTTATGGAAAGCAAAGATGATCATAGAACATCAACCTATAGTATATCCATTCGCATTTTTTGTGGAATTATTTGTAGCTCAATAGTAACGGGTTCACGATAAATATCTTTAAGCAGATATTGTCAGATGTACATATAATATAAATGTAACAATAAATTTCACGCGCGAGTTGAGTAAACAATAAATTTAAAAGCTTTAAATAAACTTCAGTTCTATCATATTTCAACAGGCATCGAAATGCATTTCAAATCTACCGTCAATCATAAGTACTGGTATGTCAAAATACGACTACAAGCTAAATTACCCGAGGAAATATGGAAAGCACAATTAATTAATTGTCTCCCACATCTTGTTGGATCGCATAAACAATCATTTATTGAAAATGTCGTCTGCAAAATCCCTATGCCGTCGCCATAATTACACTTTACCTGCTTCTTTCACACACACACACACACATATATATATATATATATATATATATATATATATATATATATATATATACAGGTATATATATATATATATATTACAAATAATCGTAGTAAAATCTTAATTTTTTGATATGTTAAAGGCTGATATTTTAATTAGTCAGATTTGTAAATTTCTGTGGGATTTTAAATAGGTGTATTTATATTATTTATGTTAAGAAAACAATGAACGCGTTGTTGGTGGTTACATTTATTTAAATCCAGCCTGAGAGACTGACGAAAACACAAATAACACTGTATTTTACCAATCGTCAAACAACATAGCGAAACTATCCTCCACCACATGCGCTTGCCTTTCATGATTATCGTCTTTTTACGACGGCATTCTAATCAACTATAATTAAACTGCAATACATGTTTATTTAAATCAAAATATGATGTGCAACTCTAACATCTAGTAGACCCGTTTCTATTTTAATTAAGTGGAAGTTTTGGATGCTCAATATTTATGAAGTCATGATCAAAATATTGAGCAGATTCCAACATATGTATTTATTTTACAAAGTTATAAATCCATTGATCGTGCGGATTGTTGGCTGTGGAGTATCTATTCAATCACGTTAAACTAATACATAAGTGTAAATCCATAGCATAACTACCGCCAGTCAACTTTACTGATCATCATCCTTAATCATCGGCAATCTGGCTAAGAAGTATCAAATATAAAACATTTAGCAGTCTCCCATACACTGCAAATGACTTGGAAATGTTGGCTGTGGAGTCCCTATGCAATTACTTTGAATAAATTTCTGCACTTTACACGTTATGTACATACACTTTACAATTAAACGTCTATTGATTCTGCCTACAGTTGCAAAACTTATTTAAATTAATTTATCTAATTTGAAACGAACACAAATTTGATTGTTTATATCAGTTTGCCAGACAAAAATCAAATCTACAGACTATCATGCGTACAGAATCGTGTCTACCTTTTATGCCTATCATGAGAGGAGGATGACTAACTGACTAGCGTCGATCACATAGCAAAGCACACTTATAGAAAGTTAAATTAGATACGAGTCCCTCAACTCTGGTAATTTCGCTTACATTTTATTTCACGGCAAATATCGAAAGACCAATATATCTCCGGTCAAATTCTTTAACTTTCTGCAGATTTCGCCGCATACATATACGTTACACAATTTAAAAAAAATGATTGAGCGTGTTGAGGCAATAATAATTCAAATGAAGTTTACTAGCTTCAGGAAGAGACCAATCTCATCTTACTTAATCAATCGTCGAAAAACATTGCAAAGTAGCCACCAGACACATATAGTGACGCATGGTCATCAACAGAATTTTACAACAGACTGAATTACGAGCATCGAATCGGAAATCAAAATGATAAACGTGCCTTTTAACTCTGCTAATCATGCATATAATGGACTTGAATCGAAATGTCGACGGAAAAGTTCCTATGTAGTCACAATCATTAAATTATGCAGATCACACAACAAGCTCCACATTTAAAAACCATTGAACGGGCAGGTGGTGGAAAAATTATGTAACTGAAGTTTGCAATTTGATGTAAACGTAGATGCAATTGTATTTAACCAGTCGTAGAACAGTATAGCATACAATCATCAGATCACGGTGTGTAATTTTATTTAAATTATTTGCCATCAACGTGATAGTTTAAATGTTTAACTTTTGTTCATATTTCTAAAACTACAGTAAGATAATAGTCGCAACTGCATAGAAAAGGTACAGGTGAAACTTCCTTTAAATACAATAAGTTCAAGATTACTTGGGTTAAAAGTCAAGTATAACATAATTTTTTCCATATATTTGAATCGCGTTTTGATTCTCTTTAGTCAGTCCGTCGTAAAACTCTTAAGATGATGATGATGGGCAGGAAACGCGTCTGTACGTGTGTCTGACGAAAGTTTTGCTGTGTTTTTGGACGATTGATTAAAAACCAAGGAATTGATTTTTAGTTGAAAATCGCAAATTTTATTGTGTTATTATTAACAACAGCAGTGCAATCAGCTATTTTTGAATTATCGAACTTCTATGAGTGTTCTGAATTCTGCATAATTTAATGATCTTGTCTGCATTACATTTGCTCAAACAATATTTGCAGTCAAGTATAACGTATACGCAAATAATAGTGGATAGATATGCCTACTTAATTTTGTTTTCCATAAATAAGCAACGCGGTTAGATCATAGTTATCCAGTTCGCCATCAAACACAGATGATGTAACCGGAAGGTTATTCAACGAACGGTTAAATAAAAAGATATCGGAGTTTGTTGAAGCTCGCAAACTTGATTAAAATCAATGTTACTACCATCTGTTTAATCGTTATATATTTATTTGTATAACTTATATAAATGTGGGGGAAACTACAAAAGTTTAATAACAGTGTGGTCCTAAACATTGTTCAGCGGATAATTCCAATTACGTCCAATGTATGCATAAATTCTAGAGATGGTAGCAGAACATCTTATTTTGCTTTATATAGATCTTCATTATTCAGATTGCAGTCCAAATATGCCGATGTTTATGAAAGATCGAAGAGCGTTAGTACGCGTGTCTGAGAGTAAGATGCAATTTAGTTTGTCGACTGGCTAAATAAAAAGTTATTGATCTTTATTTCAAGGTCGAAAAATTAATTTTAATGGTAGTGTATTTAAACAAATTACAGTTTAATTAGTTTATTGTAAGTTATGTTTAATATTGGACTCGAGTATTTGAAAAAGTATTACTTATGGATGAAAATTCTAAATGTGGTTTAAAAATAATTTATGACCGTATATGTGAAAAAACTATAAATTTATTGAGCATTATATTTTTTAGAAATTTCCTATCTAAACTGGCAAAATTTTGGGAATAAAAATGAAAACCCGACTTGAATTTTTAGATATGTTTGTTATTATTCTGCAAATGGAGATGTATATAATATCTTTTTTTTATTTTAATATTAAAGTATGCATAAAGTTGATTCATGTAACGGTTGAAAAATTAAAATTTCGAGGAATTTTTGCATTATTTATTCAAATCGTTTATGTTTATAATTTTTATTACTGTTATACGGGTGCCGCACTAGTACGCACTTAGTATGCTATCATTCTATTACAACACTAAAAGTATTCCATTTATTACAGTAAAACGGAGATTTTAAAAATCACATAAATAAAATTTTTATTATCGATTACATTTCTCTCGTGTTTTTAATTTCAGTAAGTGAATTTTGATCAAACGGTGTTATGAAATAGACAATAACATAAGAATTAATGCATGCTTCCTTTGTACAGTGGTAAATATCTGTCAAATTTCTTTTCGGAACATGCAAATCATTTAATTATTCTATCCAATAGACTAATCTAAGTATGGGGCAATACCTAGGATCATCATTACGACTGTAATAATATATTTCCTGATATTATTTTTTGTTATCCGCCAATAATTTCAATATTTTCGATACATTTAAAGAGTGGATACATTAATCGCTTTTATGTAATCTCTTGTAGGATTAAGGCTTCCTTTTCCATATTAGCAAAATTAGGTTTAAAATTTGCGATATAATACGTAAAATATATCTTGAAATCATCTGTTCCAATCTTACCTTATTCAGTGATTACATGTATGGAGCAAAAATAAAAGTGATCAATGGAATTATTTTTTTTTAGATAAAAACAATACTTATGATAATGCATCGTCTCCTTGGCCTTGGAAATTTTAAATTCAAAATTTCCTGCAAAACCATTGAAATTTGAAATTTGAACTAAACTTATCTTATTTAAAATATTATTCAAACTTTACTAATTGCTGAAGTTAAAGCCTAACAGATAGCGATACTTTTAAAATATTCTGGTAATAGTATTCATTTTTTCGAGATTCACTATTATCAAAATTTTGTGTTTACGTCATGCTATAAATTAATATATTTTTGAGGATCTTACTTAGTATACTTAATCCGATAGAGCTCTTAAATAAGTTTCCATGTATAGATGAAATTTAAGTATCAATTTTGCGTACTTCGATTAAAATATGCATAAATGGAACATTTATAATTTAAATCTGCAGGAAATATTTTACATAAGTTAATTCACGAAAAATAATTTTCTTTCTTTGAAGCGATTAAAGACTACAACATTTCGCTTGCATCTGGAAGTTATTACTGAAATTTAAATAAATGAATTTTGCAAAGATTTTCTGATTTAAGTTGTATTTCAAATTAAAATTCTCTTCTGGCAAATTTTAACAGAAATAACGTTGTAAGATATTTTAAAGTAAGTCAAAAAAGAATAACAAAATAAAAAAATCCGTCGAGACTTTGCCTCTGTGGCATTTTTCAATAATGCAATACTGTGAATTGAAAAAAATGAAAATATTGTGATGGATGCTTATATAATTCTACCAAACTTTATTAAAGAAATTATTTTCGACACATTAATTTATTCACTTTATGTGCAGAGTTCAAGAAAATGTTTTATTAAAAAGCAATCTATACGTGCGGACGAACGTGTTATAATTGCAACAAAGAAATTCTGTTCATAAAATGGAATGCAAATGGTATGTGCAAATTAATTATGCAAACAAAAAAATACTTTACAATAATTCGTTTGTGCGTCGCTTCTTAGTATCTCTTGCCATTTACTGAAATATATCTAACGGATAGTCGTTAATTACGCAGTTTTAGACTATAAGATTACCACAAGCCAAATATTTTGAAATTCTCAAGATAATTATAATCGGATTATACCTAAATTTTGTAAAATATTGCTATAGGAAAATAGACTTGGTAATAACATATATTTAATTTAGTTTTCTATATATGTCCTGATTCCCTATGATTAAAAAAAATTAAATTCACAAGCCAAATCTAAATTTAAAATAAAAAAATGTTTAAATTAACTTAAAGCCAAAAAAAACAATTTTGTGTCTTTTATTCAAAATCATACCCGATGGAACTATTGAATACAAAATTCATTTTAGAAATCAGCAGAATATAATCAGTAATGACTAGTTTATCAGGATAATTTTTCTACTTGTATAAAGGGAGAAATTTTTGCACAAATAATCAATTTAATTAACCGATTTGTCTACAGCATTTTCAAGGTTCCGCGTTTAATATTTTAAAGCTCTCTCAATTAAAATATTTTCTCTGCATCTACATTTTATTAAAGTCATGCTTTCAAACGCAAAATTAGGCAGTAAAGATTAGTGAAATAGAAAATTCAAAATAACAAAAAGTTAAAAATATATAATACAATTGATATAACATTTATTTTCTAGACATTTCCAATCCTCACAATACGATTACGATAACAGCGCCCATAAAAGTCGCATACCTTTTCGGAATAATTTTTAAACAACAACGCAGTACAGACGAAATAAATGTAACTATTGTGCAGATAAAAATGGAGGGGTGAATAGTGTTCTAAATAAATTAACTAGCCCAAATTAATGTATTACATAAGTTTGATAAAAAAATAAAAATATGTGCTGCTAATTTTTATTTAGTTATACAACGAACTTTTAATGTAGTAAATGATAAATCAGATTAATTTTTTTCTGATAATATTATTTTTGCTCATTTTCAATCTGTGTAGGCCTACCTTACCTATTTCTTTTGAAAAAAAGTTTTAAAAATACTATCATATAATTAATAACATATGACGAAAAATAGACTGAAGAAAATGCCGATACTTCAGAAGATCTTAAATGATTACTGTTGTAGTTTCAGTGAACTTTATTTAGCTTTTCATCCAAACTATCAAAAAATAACTTTTTCTTTCGGAATACAGTAAATATTATTTTATACATCAATTCAAATTTTAGAATTTTAATCTGGTATAATAAATGTTATAATACCTTCATGATGAATTATTACATAGATAAATGAAATTTATACACAGTGAAATGAAATATTTTATATAGATATATACATGGGTGAAAAATAATCAATTCTGAAGAAGACCATTTCAGTTAGAATGAAGTAAACAAATTTGCACACCAATACGAATTTTTAAAAAAAATTAAAAATCTCGTATTACATCTGATATGATAACTTCATGTTGAAATATTACTTATATAGATAAATATATAGATAAATATCTAAATACGTTGGTAAATAGTAAACAAATATACACTCGTTTGGATCCTCTACAAAACTGTTTCTGCATATTGTTCTAGTACCTCATACATTTAACCTGGCGTCAATAGAAAAAATTCAGACGTATTTGCTATTTCTTAAGTTATTTTAAAAAACCGCTTAACTATCAGTTTTAGGATAATACGAATATGCTTATATTTGTAAATAATTTAATTCATTATCCATTAATGTAAATTATAGCTAAGAAATGTTCATATAAAAAAACTGAAGCATGTTGTCATTCTAATGTATTTTTAACCCAGATTGGTAATTTGACATGGTAAATTCCTGTTTTCTTCTTTATAATTTATCTTGTAAAACTATATGTGCTAATAATTCCATAATAAATTGCCGAGTGCGTACTTTTGATATAAGGAGTACATATAAAATAAATAATCAATTAATTTTTATGTTACGATTTTGTGAACATTCTACAATTATATAAATGTAACATTATGTATGGCGATGATCCTCCCATCAAGCTGTTTTAATCTATTTTGAGATATATGTGCCAATCTTAATATAATACAAATTCAATTTAAACAATTTCTGGTAAATTTATAATTTCCTTCTGATTTCTGCTGGATTAGGATTATTGAGTTTGTAAATTTCAATGAAAAACTTATATCTATTGACATCCATTAGGAATAAATAATCTGCAAACATTTCGCAAAGAATACAAATTCGCGGCTGCTCAATTTGTAACACAATGCATGAATTTTTGAAATTTTATATCCTTTAAAAAAATAAATAATTGTGTTACATGATTATGGTATAATAGACAAATATATGCAAATTTGATCTGTTTTAGGGTTACAGAAAAAACATGAAAATTTAACGATGAAACTTATCTTAGTGTTCCATGCCATACTTATATATTATCTGAATTGAAATGACTGCAACTGATGCCAACAGCTAAACGCTAAGCTTGACAAACGAAATTTAATAAAAATGGGAAATAACATATTTTGCGCAAGAATAATTATTAATCGGTACTTTTTTCGTAATTTAACAGCCAAAAACGACTGAGATTCAAACTTCGTTGGAATATAGAGTATGTGATATAACGTAATTTCATAAAAATTATTTTTAACTGATTTTTTTCTTAAAATTATATTAATATTAATTAATGTATTTTATGGCATGCTTTATATCGGCTTTTCGGAATGAAGGAAAAACGCATGAATTAATTACAAGATTTCACAATTTATTTCAAGACCGTTTTTTTAATTTATGCAAAATACAACAAATATATACGAAATTTATGTATTTAGGTAAATTTACGAGCAATTAAACGAATTTCAATAAAATATTATAAAAGAAGAGAATATCTTTATTTGGATTCAAACCACACATATTCCATAAAATAGATAATAATATTGGGAAATGTACAAAAAAAATCATAACATAAATATGTGCAATTAATCACATATTAATAAGCAAACCTCTCTAGTTATAATGTACAATATATCAACACCAATAAGTTCGGCTGCAATATAATAGCATACGTAATATCAATTATTATAACATTATTTTTGCAATAATTGATTATATAATGAAAACTAGGTTCATAGGAAAAATTGAGTTTTAATACGTGTGTAACACTATGGAGAAAATGATAACCATGACTAGCAAATGATTGTATGCACTGTTGACTAACTTATTGATATAATGATTAACATTTCAATTATAATAATACAAAAAGTGGAAATAAAAATTTCAAGCAGGTATGATGTTCATCACAATTATCCTTGTCTTTTATTCAGCCACAAAAACAGTATTATCAAATTCAAAATTTAAAATATCATCAGGATTGTAGATCTTTCCAGTTCAGTACATAAATTTTTGAAAGATCTCTTAGATGCAGGCGTTTCTCTAAACCCTTTTGGCAATTGGTTGTAAATTTTGTAAATTTTTGAAAAAGTAAATAACTTCACCGCAGCACTCACCACCAAACTAGGATAGGTTGCCAAATATCCAGATCTAGACCCAAGTTAATGAATCTTTCATATTGGATTCATATAAACACCAGTCAACTAGTTCAAATGGAAAATTTTTATGCAATAGCACATCCTGCGAACCAATAAATCTTGCACTGATGCAAACAGTAATCTTCTGGCGTGTAAAGTGCTGAAGGTAGATCAAATTTATTTCACAACTTTGCTTTTTATAGCATTTATCTTGTTTGAAAACCTCTTTATTAATGGATTCCAAGTAGCTGCAAATATTCTTGTATCGATCTAATCCAAATAATATTCATTTTAATCTTTATATCGTTCGATAAGTTATTTATATTTATTAGTGTCCAGCTGATTTCGGGACTGCATACTCTCCTTTTAATATATATCATCAGCGGAAGTTCTTCATAGAATAATTTTGACTAAATTCTTTATTTCTTGCTGAAGTTTAATCTCAAAAGCGTCACTAAACACAGCATGATGAAAATAAATATATTTAAATTCTGTTTTATTTCCTATGTACAAAGCTCAATGTCTCTTTTTACTGTTTATTCTCAGACCAAGTGTTATCAAATCTTAAGTCATACTTAAGTCATACAAATCAAGTATTACACTATTTTTGGAGATCCATACTATTTATAAATATGAAATTTGACCTGGTCTAGAAATTAACGTTTTCATAATCTTTCATAATCATGGGATTCTTGTAACTGCTTTTTATTATACGGAAACACTTGAAAAATATGTTTTGGAAATTAGAAAAAGTTACTTATTTTAATACGAAGAATGCATGCGTTAATTTAGCGAATTATTGGAGAAACAGATATATGGCATCCCTCCGTCATTAAACGCTTCAAAGCTATATATAATATGCATTGGATAACTTTAAAAATATTTATATAAATTATGTACAATAGAATGGGCTGCATATATTTATGAAGGGGAGAACAACGAAAAAAATTAATATAGTTTTATAATTGCGTTAGACATTGTTTGATATAAGGAAACACTTTACCACAGGATCTACATAGTCGTACACCAGGAAAACACAAATAAAATATTCAAGAATATCAAAAGAAATGCGTATGGTTTTCAATAAATACTTGCCCTGATGGTTAAATTTTGTTCGAGGCATTATATACACAAATTCATATTTATTTTGTCAAGACTAAGATATACAACAATATATTTATTACGAAGGTGTACATTTGCTCACATTCTGTTCAGATTCGAATACCTATTGAACAAAGTATCCACGACAATTACCTGAATCGAATTTCAGGTCCTCCGCGTAAAAACATTAAGCATAATAATTTTTGGTTAACTTAAATATTTTATTATCAAAATAACATCTCCCTAAATGCCTTTCCAGATACTCAAAGGATCGAGCCAGAAACATGCAGCATATGTACCACGTAATGTAAAATCTCAAGAAGACTGATTCAAAAAGTCACCAAATCCAAGACAAAATCGTCCTCAATATCCGTAAAGAAAAATTCAAAAAATGAAATATTTTCTTTAAAATCAATGCATATTTTGTTGAAACCAGTGTCCAAATCATTTTTTCAAAATGTTCTCTGGTTCAACAGAACATGCGATTTTCCATTCGTTACAGAAATCATTAAATAAACATAAAAAAAATGCCTCCCATTTATCGGTTCATCTTTTGGAACAATCACTATTTGATCTGAAAATTTAGAATTTGAATATCTACAAGTTTGCACATCACTTAAACGCTTACATTTTTCAATAGCAATATATTGAGCATGTTTTGCCAACAATTGACACTTTAGCGTGGAAACGTGCATTCCTCCCCTTGACACTTTCGAAACTCGCAATAGTTACGAAGCGACATGAAACACACCCGTAGTCTTTAAACACACTCTCGCGATTCACCACAACAATGCATAAATTTTTCACCTTGTGTTTCATCTAACCTTCATTCTTTCGGAGGGTACTAAATTTATACCCTAATAGCACGACTCTATTTGGGAATTACCTTTGCTGCTGATCAAGACGTGCAGCATCCATTAACGCATATATCTTAGATTCCTTTTGACGGTAAATTTTATCTGAAATTTTGATCTTCATTCGTTAAATTATTTCCATAGTTTCTTAGATCCAGAGTGGCGCTTAATGTAGCAATGAATTCTCGTACAAATCTAGCATTTGCACATTATTTAGAAATATCAAGCCTGATGGATTTCAAAATAAATCTCTCAAAAAATTCAGACGGAAGTTCATTGCACATCTTTTCCTAAAATTAAAAGTCAGTTATTTTTTTATTCTCTCAAGTTTATATTGTTTGTGAAGTTTTTATATTATAAGCACAAATGCAATAATTGATTGAATATTCATTATTACTTTCCCGCATATAGAAAATATTTTCACTGATCATCTCAATGAGCATCATGTCGAAACAAAAATTTATATCTTGTCGGTGATGATTCTAAGTATAAAAAAAACATTACTGAGCCGTCAAACTAATCAGAATGTTTATCTAGTCTGTTAGTTTTGAGTCTCACATTGCTGTCAACCACTATAGCATATCAATTCACATAATGGATCCTGGCGCGGTAATCCTCTTTTGTAAACGGCCAATCATTAATACTACAGGGGAGCCTATGAGACGCCCGGCTCCGATAGCGCATAAATACAAAATGCTAATCTTACGTGAAACAACAAGTTTTTTAGTATATTTTTCTTAAACCAGAAATGTTACGTTCATCGGA
Source organism: Eudiplozoon nipponicum (assembly GCA_029291075.1). Taxonomy (NCBI): domain Eukaryota; kingdom Metazoa; phylum Platyhelminthes; class Monogenea; order Mazocraeidea; family Diplozoidae; genus Eudiplozoon; species Eudiplozoon nipponicum. The sequence goes on along the minus strand of JAQBSW010004995.1, from coordinate 13,092 downwards.
TTATCCTCTGTATCACCATATTTCTTTCATCTTTAATGTTAAAATATAATTTATTACCAAAATTCATACTAACGGTGTATGTGTGCTTACCGCCGCACGGATTGCTCTAGAGCACTGTTCGGAAGCAAAAACCTTGTAAACCAAAGCCAATTTGATATCCGCTTATTAATATCAATCAGAAATATAAAATGTAGATAGCTCCAATACTTTATCATAAAAATATCACATTGCTAAATTTCCGTCATGAAAATTATCAATTATCATGCTGGGGACAAATATCTACAAAAATTGCCAAAAATTCAATATTTAAAGAAAACAAAACATTCTCTAATGTATCCGGTTGAAACTTCAAATGTCCAAAAATGAAAAAAATGATTTCTTTCATATGCAGATTTAATTAATCTAGAAATAGGTAATTTACCTCCAAAAAATTTTTTTTAAATGTTGTAGCAACGGTAACACATTTCCATGAAACAAACATTTTCAAACATAGAAAATACCACTGAGTGTTTCGGCCAAATGAAATTTAATAGAAAACATTTTTAATAGCACATGTTCCAGAAAAAACAACTTAGAGTAATATATAAATAGTAATATCTAAAATTTAGAATTCGAATATACATCAGAACAGACACCACACTAAATGTGGAAGTGGTATAAAATGCGCGGTCGTAAATAACAATTATAAAAATCAAATTTGCAATCACGATATAAGCACCTGAGTCAATAATTATTTACAAATGTCAATATAAACTAATATAAACTAATTCATCCATCAGAGCGAGTTCGTCATTCGTGGGAACTCATCACGTACTGGCAAGAATTTGCAGCGGACAGTGCTCTTACATTGAAATTTCTGCTTCGCAATCTGGTGCTCTAAACATTGAGCCACCACGCCCTATACTACACCACACGCAATTTTATACCAAATAATGTAATTCGATCAGTCTATTTTCTCTTAAGTTGGAGCTCATATGGAAACCTTTTAGACACAAAATTCCAACTAACAATTCCACATCTGTCATTACTTGCCAGACACCACATTACAGGGAGAAATGGAATTGAAATGATCATTTATATAATTAAACGATCATACATTGCGTGTGCGGGATAACAATACTTGTATTCAAAAATGAAAATGTGAAATCTCTACCTGACCAATAAGTTATTTACATATGCCAGGAAATACTAAGAGTTGTATAGTTTAGTAAAGGCAATTCATCCAGAGGACCAGTTTCGACATTATATGGAACTCATCACGTACTGATTAGAAATTTCCGCGGACCGAGCTCGATCATGGTCAGGTTTGCGTCGGAATCTGATGATGTAACCACTGAGCCACCTAGCCGCGAACTACACTACAAAAAATTTTCAGATACATACAAAATAGTATAACGTGGAAAGTCTAATTTTCCTTCAGGTTGAGCTCATATGGGATGCATTTATACTAAAATTTTCTACTAACCATCCCGATTCTGTCTCTAATGAACATACATCACATTATATGGAGAAATGGAATTAAAATAATAATTCATATCATTAAAAGAACACTGGTTGCGCGGGCGGTAATAGCAATTATAATAATTAATTTTGGATACTTGATACAACATCTCGACCCATTAATTACTTACATATGTACTATGAATTGTATTTTGCAGAAAAGGAAATTCATCCAGTAGAACGGGTTCGTCATTATTGAGAACACATCACGTACTGGCCAGAAATTGCCGCGGACAAAGCTGGAACCTTGGCACATCTGCCTTTTAATCTGTTGCTCTAACAACTGAGACACCCTGCCTCACACTACATAGCACACAATTTTTAATTACTTAATAACTAATGTAAATTGGTTAGATTATTTTACTGTTATGTGGTGCTCATATGGTATAAATTTAGACGCAGAGTTCAAACAAACCATTCCCAAACCAATTAATTCTCAAAAGATGCCAAACTTAATGAGGAAGTGCTTTTGAAATTGACATTTATAATTAATATAAAATTGGTTGCTTGGGCGTTCAAAACAATTAATATAATCAAGGTTTCCATCTTGACATAAGCACCTGGCCCGCTAAATACTATCATATGTCAGTATATACGAAGAATTTTACAGTGTAAAAAATTAATTCATCCAGTAAAAAGCTTTAGTTCGTATGTGCAACTCATCACGTACTGGTCATAATTTGTCTGGGACAGAGCTTGCACCTGGGCCCGGCTGCTTTTGACACTGGTGCTCTACCAAATGAGCCACAATGCTGCAAACTACACTACACAATTTTAATAACTAATGCAACTTATTCAATCTTGTTTTACTTAAGGTGGAACTCAAATGGCCTCCATTTAGATCCAAAGTTCCAACTAACCATACCCAACCTCTCATTACTGAATAAACACCACACTTAATGCGAACGTGGCTTGGAAATAAACATACATAATTAAACAAAAGTTGGTTGCCAGGCGTTGATAACAATTATTATAATCAAGGTTTTGATCTTGACATAAGCACCTGACCCGTTCAATACCTGCATATGTCAGACTATATTCTTAGAATTGAACAGTGTAAAATGTTAATTCCCCCAGAACAAAGTTTTGGTCCTTATGGGGAACTGATCACGTACTCGCCAGAATTTGCCGCGGGCATGGCCCCAACATGAAAACGTCTGTCTCGGAGTCTGGTGCCTTAAACACTGATCCACGATGCCGAAATCTACACTTTTCAATCATATACCAAATAATGTAACTTGGTAAGTATATTTTCCATTTAGTTGGAGCTCATATGGCATATTTTATAACCCAAGGATTCAATTAACTTTTTCCCATCTGTCGCTAATTAACAGACAACATATTATAGCGAGAAATAGAATTTAAATGAACACTTATATATTGTTTCGTGCGCGTGGAAAGCAGTAAGTGTAATCAAGAATGAAAACTTGATATCACCTGACACAATAGTTAGTTACATATGTCAGTATATAGAAAGAATTGAATAAATTGGATAAATCAATTCAGCCTGTTGAATATTTTCGTCCGAACGGGAATGTCATGAGATAGTGGCCTGAACCTACTGAGACCAATGATCAAACATTCGCATGTCCTCTTCGAAATCTGGTGCTCGAAACACTGAGCCACATAGCCTCGTTCTACGTTACACGCAATTTTCAATTTTATGCCATATAATGTAACTTGCTTTCTCTATTTGCCCTTAAGTAGGAGTGCATATGGAATCCTTTTAGACCCAAAGTTTCAACTCACCAATTACACGGAGAAATGGAATAGAAATGAATACTTAAATAATTAAACGACTATTCGTTTCGCGTGCGTTCTTAACAGTTATTGTACTCAAGAATGCAAAATTGCTATCACCAACTGCCTCCTTAATTAGAAAAATGTCAGTGTATATTAAGAATCGTATAGTTTACTTAAGGCAATTCATCCAGTAGACAAGTTTCATCATTATGTGGACCGCATAAAATACTAGTTAGAATTTGCCGCGTGCAGACCTTGAACACGCTTGCTTCGGAATCTGGAGAACTTACCACTAAACCCTCCACCTACACGCTGGCCTACTGAAAAATTTCTGTTATATACTAACAGATTTAACATGGTTTTGTCTATTTTACCTTTAGGTGGCGCTCAAATGGTTTGCATTTATGCACAAAGTTCCAACTAACCATCCCGATTCTGTCTTTAATGAACAGACACCACATTACATGGAGAAATGTATCTGAAACGAAAATTTATATAATTAAAAGAACATTGGTTGCGCGGGCGGTGATAACAATTATTATAATCAAAATAGCAAATTAAATGCCAGCACCTGAACAAATATTTACTTGTATATGCTTGTATACACCAAGATTTGTATAATATAGAAAAGGCAATTCGTCCATTTGACCGGTTTCGTCCTTATTGTGAACTCATCCCATACTGGCCAGAATTTACCGCGGAGAGGGCTCGAATCCGGGCACGTCTGCTATGGAATCTGATGCCCTAACAACTCCGCCAAGCAAATCTATAACTAACAATCACCAATCTGTCATTACTGTACAGGCACCACATTACATTGAGAAGTAGAAATAGAGCGAACATTTATAAATTTATACGAACATTGGTTGCGCGGGCCGTGATAACAATTATTATAATCAAGTTTTCAAATTTGATATCGAAATATGAACCATTAATTACTTATATATGTCAGTATATATTAATAGTTGTATAGTATAAAATAGGCAAGTCATCCATTAGACCACTTTTGTCCTTATTTGGAACTCATCAAGTACTCTAACTTGGGCACGTCTTCTTCGGAATCTTGTACAATGAAAACTGAGCAACCATGTCACCTAATAATTAACACGCAATTTAAAGTTATTCACCCGAATAATATAATTTTTAAAGTATATTTTCTTACTAGGTTGAGCTCATATGGCATCCATTTAAAAAAAAAATCCAAATTTACTATCCGCAATTGGTCATTACTGAACAGACACCACGTTACATGGTGAAGTGGAACTGAAATGAAAATTTATATAATTAAAAGTGCTCTGGTTGCGCGGGCTATAATAACAATTATATTTATCTATGTTGGATTCTTGATACCACCACCTCACCCATTAATTACTTACATATAAACTTAGAAATGTATAATGTAGAAAAGGAAATTTATCCAGTATATCGGGTGCGTCCTTAATGTAAACTCGTCACGAACTGGCCAGAAATTGCTCCGAACACAGCTCTAACTTAGGTATGTCTACTTCGGAAAAACTGAGACAACCTACCGCAATTTTTAGATAAATATTAACTAATTTAACTTAGTTAGTCAATTTGTCCGTTAGATGGAACTCATATGGCATTCATCTAAACACACTGTTCCAACTAACCATTACCAACCTGTAATTAATTAACATATACCACACTAAATTTGGAAGTTCTTTTGAAATGAACATTTCTATATACACGAACATCGGCTGCGCGCACGTTGATAACATAACTAACATATGTCAGTACATACGAAGAAATGTACAATGTGAAAAGTTAATTCATGCAGTAGAAATCTTTCGTTATTATGGGCAACTCATCATGGAATGGCCATAATTTGCCTAATACAGAGCTTGCATCTGGCCCCTCTGCTTCGGAATCGGGGGCTCTATCAAATGAACCACTCTGCTGCGCACTACCCTGCACACAATTTTTGTTTTTTACTAACTAACTTTCTACCGGGTGAATTAACATTTTACACTGTACAATTCTTAGTATATAATCCGACATATGAAAGTATTTAACGGGTCAGATGCTTATGTCAAAAACAAAACCTTGATTACACTAATTGTTCTCAAAGCCGTTTACTTATAATTGTTAATTTAAAAATCACTTTCGCATTAAGTGTGGTTATTCAGTAATGAGAGGTTGGGTATGGTTAGTTGGAACATTGGATCCAAAAGGATGCCATATGAGTTCCACCTTAAGTAAAAACAGATTGAATAAGTTAAATTAGTTAGTAAAAAAATTGTTTGTAGGGTAGTGCGCGGCAGATTGGTTCATTTGATAGAGCCCCTGATTCTGAAGCAGAGGGGCCAGATGCAAGATTTCTACTGTATGAATTAATTTTTCACATTGTACATTTCTTCGTAAATACTGACACATGTTAGTATTTAGTGGACAAAGTGCTTATGTCGAGATCGATTCCATGATTAAAATAAATGTTATCAACGAGAGCGCAGCCGATGTTCGTGTGATTAGAAATGTTAATTTCAAAAGAACTTCTAAATTTAGTGTGGTATATGTTAATTAATTACAGGTTGGTAATGGTTAGTTGGAGCAGTGTGTCTAGATGAATGTCATATGAGTTCCATATAACGGAGAAATTGACAAAAAAAGTTAAATTAGTTAATATTTAACTAAACATTGTGCGTAGTGTAATGTAGGGGGCGTTTAAACTATACAATTCTTAGTTTATACTGACATATGTAAATAAATAATTGATTAGTTTATTTTATCAATATCGCAACCTTGATTTTAACGATAAATACACAATCTTTGGAATTTCAAAACAAACGAATATTCTAAAAAAAATTTTGCATCATATTATTAGAGATTGTGTAATATTACCTTACATTAGGACTTGTATTACTTTATTTACTACATTTCAAATAGTGTCGTATATGAATGGCGATGTATATTCGAATTCTAAATTTTAGATATGATTATATATATATATATATATATATATATATATATATATATATATATATATATATATATATTACTCTAAGTTGTTTTTTCTGGAACATGTGTTCTTAAAAACGTTTTCTATTAAATTTAATTTGGTTAAAAGACTCAGTGGTATTTTCTATGTTTGAAAATGTTTGTTTCATGGAAATATGTTACCGTTGCTACAACATTAAAAAATATTTTTGGAGGTAAATTACCTATTTCTAGAAAAATTAAATCTTCATATGAAAGAAATCATTTTTTTAATTTTTGGACATTTGAAGTTTCAACCGAATGCATTAGAGAAAGTGTTGTTTTATTTAAATATTGAATTTTTGGAATTTTTTGTAGATATTTGTCCCCAGCATGATAATTGATAATTTTCATGAAGGAAATTTAGCAATGCGATATTTTTTTGTTAAAATATTGGAGCTTTATACATTTCATATTTCTGATTAATATTAATGAGCGGATATCAAATTGGCTTTGGTTTACAAGGTTTTGCTTCCGAACATTTCTGCTAAGCAATCCAGTGCGGCGGTAAGCACACATACACCGTTATTATGAATTTTTGTAATAAATTATATTTTAACATTATAGATGAAAAAAATATGGTGAGACAGAGGATTATCCGATGAACATAACATTTCTGGTTTAAGAAAAATCTTAGAAAACTTGTTGTTCTATATAAGATTAGCTTTTTGTATATATGCGCTATCGGAGTCTGGCGTCTCATAGGCTCTCCTATAGTATTGATGATAGGCCTTTTACAAAAGCGGATTACCGCGCCAGGATCCATTATGTGAAATAGTTATGCTATAGAAATGAATCGCATTATCTCAATCCTATGGACAGCAATATGAGACTCAGAACTAGCAGACTAGATAAACATTCTGACTTAAATATGTATTAGGTTTTGCGAACCTAGTAGCAAATTATTTCAGTTGTGACCAGAAGAATAAACCAAAGGCAGCATGAACGAAAACTATAATCTCATGCACATTCGTTTCGTGCTTACTGGCGACTCATCAGTAGGAGCCGGTATTACGCCCTTTAACTACTATATATTTGGTAGAAGAATGTGGAATAATAGGACGGTACAATCTCCTAGACGAATGTTTAAACCTCCAATAGTGAAGCTAACATCATATAAAGTCTACGACAATGCGACTTCAACGCTAACTCACACTATATAATATATATACTGAGTCTGTAAAGGATACTAACACTATGGCTATTGTGTTAGTAACTGATAGTTTTTCGAATTTGATGAGTACCGGAAACTAATACTATGGTTTCCGAGTCGGTACATCATACATACTGGCGAAACGAATGTGCATGAGATTATACTTTCCGTTCATGCTGCCTTTGGTTTATCCTTCTGGTCACAACTGAACTAATTTGTTACTAGGTTCGCAAAACCTAATACATACTTGCATATATATTAGCTCTTCGCAACAAACAGTATTTAATTGTAATATATTGAATTGAATGATGTCATGCTTACCGCGAAATGTGATAACTGATATCGATGAAGGCCAGAGTGTGTGGTTTAACTGGAGTAACAGGTGTTCGGAAATTGTTGTAATTCTCAATTTGGGTGAACTTTAGCATAAATATATATATTCATCAGGTTGGTATCATGTACCGACTCGGAAACCATAGTGTTAGTATCCGGTACTCATCGATTTCAAAAAAGGTATTAGTTACTAACACAATAGCTATAGTGTTAGTATCCTTTACAGACTCGGTATATATATTATATAGTGTGAGTTAGCATTGAAGTCGTATTGTCGTTGACTTCAGATTATGTTACCTTCACTATTACAGGTTTACACATTCGTCTAGGAGATTGTACCGTCCCATTATTCCACATTCTTCTACCGAATATATAGTGGTTAAAGGGCGTAATACCGGCTCCTACTGATGAGTCGCCAGTAAGGACGAAACGAATGTGCATGAGATTATACTTTCCGTTCATGCTGCCTTTGGTTTATCCTTCTGGTCACAACTGAACTAATTTGTTACTGGGTACGCAAAACCTAATACATACATGCATATATATTAGTTATTCGCGAAAAACAGTATTTAATTATAACATTCTGATTAGTTTGACGCCTCAGTAATGTTTTTTTAATTAGAATCATGACCGACCAGATATAAATTTGTTGCTCATTGAGAGGAACAGGGAAAATGTTTTCTATATGCGGGAAAGTAATAATGAATATTCAATCAATTATTGCATTTGTGCTTAAAATATAAGAACATCACAAACAATATAAACTTTTGAGGATAAAAAATAACTGACTATTAAATTCAGGAAAAGATGGGCAATGAACTTCCGTCTGAATTTGTTGAGAGATTTATTTTGAAATCCATCAGGCTTGATATTTCTAAATAATGTGTAAACACTAGATTTGTACGAGAATTGATTGGTAGATTAAGCGCCACTAAGAAACTATAGAAATAATTTAGCGAAAGAAGATCAAAATTTTAGATAAAATTTATCGTCTAAATGAATCTAAGATTTATGCATCAATGGATGCTGCACGTCTTGATCAGCAGCAAAGATAATTCCCAAATAGTGTCGTGCTCTTAGAGTATACGTTTAGTTACCTCCGAAAGGATGAAGGTTTGATGAAACACAAGGTGGAAAATTTAAGCATGGGTGAGGTGAATCGCGTGAGTGTGTTTAAAAATTACGGGTGTGTTTCATGTCGCTTCGTAACTATGCCGTGTTTTTAAAGTGTCAATGGGAAGGGTTTCACGTTTCCACGATTTGGAAGTGCCCTGTGGAAAACTAGAACACGTCCTGTGGGAAGATGTAAGTCGGTATAAATCTAAATGAACACGTGCTAGGGAGTGCACAAAGGAGGCATACTAAATTTTTTCGAAATTTGATTCGATAATTTTGATAAGAGATACGTGCTATATTGCATTGCATAAATCTATTGGATATCGACTGAAAGTAATCTCGAAGAGGTTACCGAATATAACAAAGTCAAGTTCGTTATAGTAGATGAATTCACTGTATCGTAGTTATGGATATACATGGGTGACGAATTAAGTATATTTCGGTCGGATGTGTTGAATGTGTAAAGTCCGATATTTGATTATCTACTGTTCGTTACCAAAGGCATTTGTGGATAAAGACGTCGGAGAATTGTAGTTACATTGAGGGTGAAATCGATATTCATTTGGAATTTTTCGGTCACTGACATAAAGAAAAACACTATGTTGTTGGATTTTTAAAGTCAGTTTTAATCTTACTTTTGATCCCTAGACAATGCACGGGAAAAGTGTTTAAAACGGAGTCTAACATTTCAGTAGTTAGATTCGCAAAACTACACAGATCCGTCATTGATAGACACCTCGACATGTTTCGATCTTTCAATGCTTTTCGGAATGAGTTGAATACAGGCATTTGAACACAAAATCTAATTGATTGTACCATTAAACTTTTCGCTAAAGTGTCAATTGTTGGCATAACATGGTCAATATATTGCTATTGAAAAATGTAAGTGTTTAAGTGATGTGCAAACTTGTAGATATTCGAATTCTAAATTTGCAGATCAAATAGTGATTGTTCCAAAAAATTAACCGATAAATGGAATGCATTTTTCAAGGTTCATTTAATGATTTCTGTAACGAAAGGAAAATCGTATGCTCTGTTGAACCTGAGTACATTTTGAAAAATTGATTTTAACACTGGTTTCAACAAACAATACTTTGATTTTAAAGACAATATTTCATTTTTTTTAAACTTTTCTCATTGCGTATATTGAGGACGATTTTGTCTTGGATTTGGTGACTTTTTGAATCAGTCTTCCTGAGATTTTCCATTACGTGGTACATATGCTGCATGTTTCTGGCTCGATTCTTTGAATATCTGGAAAGGCATTTAGGGAGATGTTATTTTTATAAAAAAAATATTTAAGTTAAGCAAAAATTATTATTCTCAATGTTTTTTCGCGAAGTACCTAAAATTCGATTTAGGTTATTGTCGTGTATATTCTGTTTAATAGGTATTGGAATCTGAACAAAACTAGAGCAAATGTACACCGTCGTAATAAATAAATTGTTGTATATCTTAGTCTTGACAAAGTAAATATGAATTTGTCTATATACTGCCTCGAACAAAATTTTCCATCAGGGCAAGTATTTATCGAAAACCATACGCGTTTCTTCTTGATATTCTTTAGTAGTTTATTTGTGTTGTCCTAGTGTACGACTATGTAAATCCTATGGTCAAGTGTTTACTTATATCCAACAACGTCTTACTCAATTATAAAACTATAATAATAATTTTCGTTGTTCTCATCTTCATAAATATATGCTAGCCCATTCTTTTGTACATAATTTATATAAATATTTTTTAAGTTATCCAATTAATATTGTATATAATTTTAAAGCGGTTAATGACGGAGGGATGACATATATCTGTTTCTCCCATAATTCGCTAAATTAACACATGCACTCTGCGTATTAAAATAAATAACTATTGCTCTTTTCCAAAACTTATCTTTCAAGTTTTTCCGTATAATAAAAAAGCAGTTGCAAGAATTCCATGATTACGAAAGTTTATGAAACGTTTAGTTCCAGACCACGCCAAATGTCGTATTTAAAAATAGTCTGGATCTCCAAAAATAGTGTGATACTTGATTTGTATAACTTAAGCATGACTTAAGATTTGATAACACTAGGGCTGAGAATAAACAGTAAAAAGACGAGAGCTTTAAAAATAGGAAATAAAACATAATTTATTTATTTAAATCAAGTTTGCGAGCTTGAAGTAAACACTAATCCTATTGTATTTAACCAGTAGTCGAACAACATAATAAAACTACCGCCAGCCGCAACGCACTGACGCGTTTCGACCTTCCATGATCATCACCAGAGTACTACGGAAAACTGACTATCGAGGATCAAACCTCACTGAATATATATGGTAATCAATTTCAGATATGCGGCTCTAACATCTAGCAGTCTCGCATATATTTAACATGAATGAGAATGTAAGCTACACAATTACTTCGCAGTCACGAACATTAACTGTTAGCATCTTCTGCCATATATTCATATACAAGCGATTTAATTTAACAATAAATGATTGCGCGAGTGGTGGTAAAAATTATTTAAATCAAGTTTGCGAGCTTGAAGTAAACACCAGTCCCATTGTATATAACCAGTCGTCGAACAACATAACCAAACTACCGCCAGGCGCAACACACTGACGCCTTTCGACCTTCCATGTTCATCATCAGAATACGACGGCAAACTGACTATCGAGGATCAAACCGCATTGAATATATATGCAAATCAAATTCAGATATGCGGCTCTCACCTCTAGCAGTCTCGCATAAATTGAACTTGACGGGGAATGTCGGCTACAAAATTTCTATGCAGTCAAGAACATTAACTGTTTCCAGATTTGGCCTCATATACATATACAAGCAATACAATTTAACAATAATTGATTGCGCGGGTGGTGGTAACAATTATTTAAATCAATTTTGCAACCTTGAAGTAAACACCAATCCCATTGTATTTAACCAGTCGTCGAACTTCATAACAAAATTTCCGCCAGCCGCAACGCACTGACGCGTTTCGACCTTCAATGATCATCATCAGAGTACGACGGCAAACTGACTATCGAGGATCAAACCGCATTGAATATATATGGAAATCAAATTTAGATATGCGGCTCTCACCTCTAGCAGTCTTGCATACATTGAACTTGACTGGAAATGTCGGCTGCACAATTTCTATGCAGTCACGAACATTAACTGTTTGCAGCTTTCGCCACATATACATATATAGGCAATACAATTTAACAATAATTGATTGCGCGGGTGGTGGTAACAATTCTTTAAATCAAGTTTGCGAGCTTGAAGTAAACACCAATCCCATTGTATTTAACCAGTCGTCGAACAACATAACAAAACTACCGCCAGCTGCAACGCACTGACGCGTTTCGACCTTCCATGATCATCATCAGAGTACGACGGCAAACTGACTATCGAGGATCAAACCGCATTGAATATATATGGAAATCAAATTTAGATATGCGGCTCTCACCTCTAGCAGTCTCGCATACATTGAACTTGACTGGAAATGTCGGCTGCACAATTTCTATGCAGTCACGAACATTAACTGTTTGCAGCTTTCGCCACATATACATATATAGGCAATACAATTTAACAATAATTGATTGCGCGGGTGGTGGTAACAATTCTTTAAATCAAGTTTGCGAGCTTGAAGTAAACACCAATCCCATTGTATTTAACCAGTCGTCGAACAACATAACAAAACTACCGCCAGCCGCAACGCACTGACGCGTTTCGACCTTCCATGATCATCATCAGAGTACGACGGCAAACTGACTATCGAGGATCAAACCGCATTGAATATATATGGAAATCAAATTTAGATATGCGGCTCTCACCTCTAGCAGTCTCGCATACATTGAACTTGACTGGAAATGTCGGCTGCACAATTTCTATGCAGTCACGAACATTAACTGTTTGCAGCTTTCGCCACATATACATATATAGGCAATACAATTTAAACAATAATTGATTGCGCGGGTGGTGGTAACAATTCTTTAAATCAAGTTTGCGAGCTTGAAGTAAACACCAATCCCATTGTATTTAACCAGTCGTCGAACAACATAACAAAACTACCGCCAGCCGCAACGCACTGACGCGTTTCGACCTTCCATGATCATCATCAGAGTACGACGGCAAACTGACTATCGAGGATCAAACCGCATTGAATATATATGGAAATCAAATTTAGATATGCGGCTCTCACCTCTAGCAGTCTTGCATACATTGAACTTGACTGGAAATGTCGGCTGCACAATTTCTATGCAGTCACGAACATTAA